>ATSW01016360.1:0-11147 GCA_000444245.1 Botryllus schlosseri | reverse complement strand
CCGAAAAAACACTAGATCTAGTGTTAAAACACTAGGAGTGGCACCACTGACTGTCACACAGCGACATGGAAATGCGTGTTACTGCACTGCCTAGCGGATCTCTGGTAAACACCATTCATTTACATCCTATGTAGCCTACTTCGTAAAAGCATATAACGACAGGCGCCGTGTAGACCTACTTGATCCGAACCGGGCCCCGAAACGTAAAGTCGATTGCAGCCTGATTTGAGCTCGAAAACTAGTAGGCTACCATTCTTATATTGCTGATGACCCATTAGTGGACTTGAGACAGAAATAGTTTCCAAATTTGGCTCGAATCATATCCGGCCCTGACGCCAAGTCTTTGCGTGCAGGCTATATACAGAATATATATACATGGGTCACCAAACGCGGTGCCCGCGGGCTACCGGTCGCTGGGGTCGCAGTAGCAAATATTCAGATGAGAGATTTTAAAGTCGAAGCAGGGGAGCGCTCCATATGAACAGCGGTTGAACATGGGCCAGTCGAACTAGAGCAGGCCTGGGCAAAGTGCGGCCCACGGGCCAAATGCGGCCCGCGAAGCCATTCTGTGCGGCCCGCGAAAGGTTGCTTGGAATTCATAACATTCAACCTGCTTTTTGAATGTTGATGCATGGACTAAAACCATAGGCTGTATCAACTAAACAGCTAGGTAATTCATGTTCATTCATATGCCACGATTACGCTGCCTACGTACCTCGCATGCGTAATCCAGATTCAAATAAAGGCAATGTGGCAAAGTATGAGTAACAATTATGCACAAGAAATCACTCCTTACATATAGTTTAGGTCAAACCTTCTTTCTTGCCATTGTCACATTACGCATTATACGGTACGGGTTTCAAATTGTTATGTGAGGCGTTTCCAAATCCCTAATTCGAAAAACAAGTCAATCAGTGCTCGCGATTACTATATGACTCATCATATCTATCACCCATAAAGGATGAACGGAGATGTAAAAAAGAGAAAGCCGAAAGCTGAAATTCAAAAAAGTTTAGAGCACTAAACATTTGTATACTGGAGTTAAGGGTAAACCCGTCCTTCTAGTTTTTGCCTAGCACGAAACACTCGGTCAAGGGAGGGCGAGTTTAAGAAAAACTGCAAACTTCGCTCAACATCAAATCTATTTGAGCTGCACACTGTTCGGAATGCAGCAACCAAGACAAGCTTTGTACTATCCCATACACATTTCAGTGCAATGGTTCTCGAACTGAGGGACGAGAATGTATCTGCAGGAAGGCGCGAAGCTGAAGACAAATGAAAAAAATTTTGCGTCCGGCTCGATTTAACCATAGCTTATAGTTTATTGATGTTTCTTGTCCGACTTTGATATTACAGAATTCTCATCAACAACCATAACCTTCCATGTCATCAAACTATGCTGGTTTGTTCTTTTTAATATGTTGTGATATCATGATATGGGGGTGGGCGCGGGCGCGAATTTTTTCACCATCATAAAGGGGGGCGTGTCTGAAAAAAGTTTGAGAACCACAGTTTTAGTGTCTTACGAGAAGAACGTGGATAGCGTTCTAAAAAGAGGTAAAAATGTATCATGTTTAACATTGTTTCGAATCATGACGGCAAATAGATATTTCTTAATTAACCGCCACTTTCTCATTACCTAACATCAACACATTCCCTCAGGTCAGCAGCATTTATTAACAATGTAATTTAGAAATTAAATTAAAATACGTGGGGAATATAGCTAGAATTTTTCATTTGGCCCGCCAACGTATTTTCTACTTCTCATTTGGCCCGCCCCCAGTGCCCACCCCCGAACTAGAGGAACATACGAATGCAGTTTTCAATCGGGGCGTTGCTCGTCTGCGGCCGCACGAGAATCTATTTAATTTTCCCTAGTCTCTCCGCGGACATTGGCGCATCGGCGATCAGTACGGCAACGCAACTAAGCTCGGACACGCTGGTATGAGTCCCGGTGAGTGAGGGTTACCTGTTCTTTTTAAGAGTCGAGAGCGCCACCCAGTGCTTTGATTTTGTATAAGTGGTGAAGAAATCCAACTGTACAGGGATAAACGGCAGGAGTAATAGGTAGCGCGTCGCATTAATCAGTACCCAAGATAGATCTCGGTTTCAAAACAGTTAATGACCCCTGAAAGGATATATATACTTGCCTTGCTACTCTGCAATTGTAGAGCCAGCGTGTCCTACCGTACTGTACTTTTCTTACTTTCTATTTTCTGAGCTTGGTTCCCAATTCTAATACAATTTCTAGTGCACATAGCAATTGCCAGTTCCGCTGAGAATTGCCACTCTACACTTTCCGTACGTCAGAATTTCCTCTGACTCGTCGGGAAAGATCCTCCATAATCTGCGTCACGGAGACAGGAAGACTTTACTTGAGATCAGCCATTGAGTTTAGATTGTTGAACAGAGCGTTACTGTTTAATATATGACAACTAAAGTTTGCGAGCGTGACTATAATAACAGAAGTACGATAAAACTACTGAGCCGGTGTTAACGTTCACAATTCTGGACATTCGTTGCAGCTCATCTTTTCCCTTGATATCTGCAGAAAAGTAGAAATATTCAATTATAGTTTCGTTATAAACACTTAGGCCTACACTGTTTCATCAATTATGAATTATCTACATTAAAGATAATTAAAACAAACATGTTTAAAACATGGCCCTTGTCGAAAACGTGCTTTTATTGTTTTGTTCTTTGTTTGCTTGTTTTTTAGCCTTAAGGGGACGAATCTCCCATTGTGACATTGCGGAGATAGAGAGTGTTATACGACTATACGACTCCTCAAGAATTAAAATCGAAAATATAGGCTAAATATTGCTCCTTTATCGAAAAAAGCATCCGACCTAGGTCTTAAACGGACGAAAAATATCGTTGACCATTATAACATCCATTCCGTACCAATGATCATCAACTGTTGAACAAACGATATCGAGCGTTTCAAACATTCCACATCACAAACACATTTAAATGCAACCCTAGCATTATCGCAGGCCTACATCTCAGCATTATCAATTATAAAATGCTATAGAATATAGACTGGAGGTTCTGACTAGTATATATATACAACATGACGATATCGTTATTTAAAAAGTTCACTCTCACATGCAAATACAATTATCAATTACTTGTAGATTGGGTATTGCACCAGCAGTGACGTGCTGTCAGGGGAGGCAAGTGAGGCTGCGTTTGCAGGAACGCCTAAGCATGTCACTCCCTGGATTTATTAAAACACGCGCATCACGCTCGGTGACTCATCCCATCAAGCAAGATTTCGCGTCGTCGGAAGGGGCCGTTGACACTTTCATTTGTGTGCCTTGGAGTCGACTTTTATCAAAATACACCATCCAAGACTGTGTCAACAAAAGGAGCTCGTGTACCATCTACAAATAGTACATTGAACGCTCTCTTATTCGAAAGTTCATGCTGGTGACGTCATATTTTGTGATACGATTGTTGATATGCAATGTGTTGTGACCTTTCGAGGAAAGCGTAGACGAATTCGCTTGATAGAGCTTTCTAGGTTTTTATTAACTGAAATTCGGCTACAATCTAAACCAGGGGTGGGCAATTATTTTCCTCCGCGGGCCTAATGAGAAGTGGAAAATACGTTGGCGGGCCGTATTTCAATTTTATTTCTAAATAACATTGTTAATAAATGCTGATCAGCGAATGTGTTCACGTCAGGTAATGAGAAATTGACGGTTAATTAAAAAATATGTATTTGATGTCCTGATGCATTTTAACTCTCTTCAAACCGCTATCCACTTTCATATATTCAGACTCTAGAACAGTGGTTCTCAAACTTTTTTAGGCACGGCTCACTTGATGATAGTGAAAACTTTCGCGCGCCCCTTATCATGATGTCACAAAATAGTAAAAAGTGCAGCTAGAATGCTAGCAATCCCAGCGGATAGTTGGATGGCGTGGGAGCTTATGGTTGTCGATGAGTGAATTCATATCAAAGTCGAACAATACACAGAGCAATAACTGTAAGCTGCTGGGGTAGATCGCGCCGAGCGCGAAAAAAAAATTTCACTAAACTTCGGCTTCACGCCCCTCTTCTGATGCTTTCACGCACCTCACTTCGAGAACCACTGCACTGAAATGTATATGGAATAGTACAAAGCTTATTTTTTTGGCCGCACTTTAATAGCCTTCATGTGAGCGAAGCATGCATTTTCCTGAAATTTGCCCTCCCTTGATCGAGTGTTCTGTATTTGTGTCATAAGACCGACATTAAGTAAAATCCGTAATCGCGACGACATGCTCGGCAAAAACTAAAAGGACGGCTTTAGCCCTGACTCCAATATACAAATAGGCTACTTAGTGCTAGAAAGTCTGAAGTCTAAATCTTCATTTAATTTCAGTTTTCAGCTTTCTTTTTTTGGCATGTCCGTTATTCCTTTATGGGTGATAGATATGATGAGTTGATCAGCCATATAGTAATCGCAAGCACTGATTGACTTGTTTTACGAATTAGGGATTTGGAAACGGAGCACGCGTTACAATTTGAAACATATGCCGTATAATGCGTAATGCGACAATGGCCACAAAGATGGTTTGAACTAAACTATATGGAAAGAGTGATTTCTTGTTATTTTAATTGCTACTCATATACTTTGTCACATGGCCTTTATTTTGAATCTGGATTACGCATGCGAGGTACGAAGGCTCTCAAAGTAAACTAATCTCCCGTTGAGTTGATACGCAGCCTATGGTTTTAGTCATTCAACAAGCAAGTATTATGTTTTGAATTCCAAGCGACCTTTCGCGGGCCGCACAGAATAGCTTCGCGGGCCGCATGTGGCCCGCGGGCCGTACTTTGCCCAGGCCTGATCTAAACGGAACTAAGACATGCACTTCCAAGTATACAGACATAAGCAACTGAGGTACAAACAGAATGAACAGAGCGAAGTAAACTAATTACAGTAATCAGTAATCAACCTAGTGTCTTTAACAATCACCACACAATGTTCTTTCCAATTCTCTACTAGTTGCTCACGATTTCCCCTGACGAGTGTCAGCTGAAAATATGCCGGCTCATTTCAATAAAAATATACCATTCAATTGCATATTTATGTTCTGAACCTCCAAGAAGCTCTTCAAATTTCAGCATCCCGCTGACGTCGCCAGTTGGGGAGAACACGACCTGTCTATACATATTTAGAAGAAACCTTTGTTTGACTTGACATTGATTAAAGCACTTTTTACTACAAGATTTGTTTTAAATGCAACCCTATCTACGCGGCCATTATTAGCCAAGCCAAACCACGCCGATGTGATCTAATATCTAATTTCTTCATTATATATATACCTGGAATTGTTCGGATTCAATTGATTTGCATGGTTGTCGCGATCAGGTTGCGTTCCATTGCCCCCGTAGCCTGACGAATATCCTCCATATCTTAAAACCAAAATTAACAAGGCAATTTCAAGACAAACAGGAATTTACTTGTTAATTTTGTTCAGTTCTACAATATACATATAACACGTTATTTGCATTGACTCATGATATCCATAACATTTTGATCTGGAAGCATCTACTTTCAAATTTTATTTCAATGAACTGGAAGTATAAGGATGATGAGTTTTAAACCAACGCAAAAAAACTACCAGATCTTGTTCCATTGTGAATAAATATAGGTATGAAAATCTCACCTGTGATTGTTTGGGTTGCATTGATTTGCATGGTTGCCAGTAAACTCGCCCCAAAGTAAATTCGGCCCAGGCAAATTCGGCCATTACATCAGTAAATTCGGCCCACCGAGAATATTGTATTAAGATGTATTACCAACCGTTAACATGAATTAATTACATAATTATACTATTATTAAGTGATTTCGATGTTAGGGTATGCGTAGATCGCGTAATCACGGGGTAAATTCTGCCCTCAGAGAATTTTGTGTAAAAATGTATCACCAACTATGAATGTGAATTAACTCCATAATTATATTATTATCGAGTGATTTGGAGGTCAGGGTATGCGTATATCACACGGTCACTGGATATCACCCGGATATTTACGCGGCCAAATTTACCGAAACCGAATTCAATCGGTAAATTCGGCCCTCGCAGAATTTTGTGTAAAATTGTATTACCAACTACTAATGTGAATTATATTACATAATTATATTATAATCAAATGATTAGGAGGTTAGGGGTTATAGGGTTAGGTTAGGGTTGGGATTATGTTAGGGTTAGATAGGGTTAAGGTAAGGTAATGTTATTGTTACCCTGGCGCTGGCCGAATTAACCGGGGGCCGAATTTACCGAGGGCCGAAGTGACCGAGGGTCTAATTCGCTGGCCGAATTTACCGAGGGCCGAATTTACTGGAAATCGTACTATAGTAGCAGCGCAATTCGTAAATAAACAGTTACACGGACGAAAAAACACCCACTAATGAGAAATTTGTAGGTAATAGAGGAAATCTTTTTGTCTACATAAAATAGGTTTGTTCAATTGAATAATAGTAGACTTCAGCAATTTTAGATGAAACAAAGACCTACCACGCGCAATGACAGAGAACATATTGTCATCATAGTGATGTGCACAGGCGAGGTTTTCACTGTCATTGCGCGTCAAGTCCTATGACTCGAGACTCTGACCGGTAAGACCAACATTTGATTGTTACTTCGAAGAATAGTAAAGTAACGACATTATTGGGATTTCGTATATACGTACTGGTACTCGAAAATGCGTCCCGAAACTGCTAAGAAGCAGTCGAGTACTTTTCAGAGACGATACTTCTTTTTTACTTGAAGCGGTTTTGACATGCTATTAAAATTGCTATGCTGCTTCTACTTGAATAACGATACGACCTAAATAGTCCGCCATGTTGCCGGATGTACTGTAGATTCAGGTTTATAATCAATTAATTTATCATTTCAAAATAACATAATAAATAATATAGCATATTAGAATTCCCATTATAGAAACAATAAACTCCCTGCTACAAATGAAAATTTAGAATCGGCCACATATACAAATCTTCCATAAATCTCGACTACAGCAATACCTTTTCTACACTCATATCATTTTCATTTTTGTGGTGCATTAAACTGATAAAATTGCTAATAAACCGAAACGAACCTTCGAACTTCAATATACGGATCAAAAAAGTCATTAGCGAACTTGAGGCCCTGCACTTTCTCGGTAACGCATCATGCTCCTGATCACGATGGGAGATTTTTCGATCACTTAACGTACCGATCTCGAAGCGACTACCATCTTTTTTCAACTTATCCTCTGCAATCCAGGCATTCACGTTACAAGCAATGAACTGCACATGAAAACTCATCTCGTCTCATCCCTGATGCCTCCAATGTTAACGCTATCGCCCTCCCGGCTGTAGCCAACTTTGTTTTACTGTGATGATCATTCATCGACACCGCGTATAGAAATGGTCTGCTCCTCACCTCTTCAATAAGCCTCTCATTGATATCTACTAATACTGATACATCTACATAATATTACTCTCGTCTGCAAAAACATGATCATTTCACAGAATAATACTCAAGTACTTATCAACCGTAAAAACAGCTTTTCCACGCGCGGTCAACTAGCTGGGAAGAAGTCATTCTACAACACCATGTAGCATTTGGTAAAACCGCACGGCCAGCCGACAGAAGACCACTTGACTTACAAACTATCACAATTAAACTCGGCAGGATTTCATAGCTATTTTCCCGCGCAGGATCGCTATTCAATATTTTAAACCTGCGACCCGTTGCGAATATAACTTCTCATAAATGAGCTCCAAATTATCAATACCTTGTGTGTATGAATTCTCATAAATGAACTCGGCATGTCAACAATACGCGCGTACGAATGGCTCTCTCCGCGTGAAGGCTGCGTAAAAAAACGAGAGAGAAGAAACTCTTTATGCGACGAGCAAGCGAGAGAACAGCAGAGAAAGGGAAGAAACTAAAGAAATGCTCTACGCGCCCTGTACGCGCATACGATTTACGCAAATGTGCACTACGCCTAAAAGTGGGGAAATTAGTATATTATAAATGCGAACCATTCGATATCACCGAACACAGTTATAAAAAGTGGGTTTACAAAGACTTTAACTGAAAACTGAGCTGTCAACACAATGACTCGGACTCGAGTCATAATACCATGATTCGGAATCGACCCTCAACTTGCTGACTTGGACTCGGACTTGACTCGGTGGTGAATTGAAAATGAATCGACTTGACCAGAGTCAAAACTATAAACTTGAGATTGACTTGCGACTCGAAGCCTTGTGACTTGGTTACAACCCTGGCATATGATTCTGATTTCCTGATCTCGAATATAACTTAAAGTCATGACAGTGTGTTCCGTACTTTCTGTGCAGTCATATTTTTCAATGTCCTGTGACGAGTACGATTAGCATTTATTAAAGGCAAGAGCAAATATGACAGGTATTTTGGTGATATCATTACTATCGCAAAGATAAAGAGAGAAGACAAGTATTTTTCATCCGACATAAATATAGAACAAAAAGACAGCAATAATGGTGGTTCAGAAAATACGCATAGCCTACACCGTATTCAGTATCAGGTAAAATGGCTGATACGACCATGGAGGTCAACTAGTTGGATCACACCCGCATCAAACAGGTAAACTTATCTGTACGCAGCGTCACTGTAACAAATATTAGTTTAAAAGGAAATACAAAAAAATTAAAATAAGAATTATTATTTTGTGATTGATGTTTCAAAAGCCACAAGCCGTCGGAACGTAAGTCAATAGACTGCTAATGAACATTTTCACTGCTTTATTTCGCGTTGATTTAAACTGATATTGTTTATGCACGACAAATAAAGTGATAGATGAGCACATCACTTTTAGGGTGCAGTGCCTCTTAAAATAGTTTGCACAAGTTAAAGTGCTTCCAAACTCAGGTCAGCTGAGTTTCTCCTGATTTCATTTTTCTTCCTACGAATCTCGTAAAAATCAGCTTCAACGGTAGCCGTTGATGCTACTGGCTTCAGTCCCCACATAAGGTTTTCAGATCTTCAAAATCTTCGGAGGGCTGAACCGGCTTCCAAGCATCATGAAAAGAGATCACGTCGCCGGTCGACCTCATCGCGGAAAAAAATTCCTTCCCTATACTTTTCCAGGAAGTACCTATGTTGCCTTCCAACACATTCTATTTTGTAGCCCGACCGCTCCATCTCCTTCAGTCTACCGATATATTTTAGGACTTTTGTCAATTCAGATGGCTTTAATTTTACCAACTCATGTGTAAGAGTCCTGGGAAGGTTTGCTTGTTTAAGAAGATTGGATTTTTCTTCCAGCTCAACAGTGTGAAGTGTTTTTCCAATTCGCCAACCAAATCAATAAGCAAGTCCGCCAGGGCTAATTCAGCATCGAATTTCTCCTCTTCCAAAAGTTGTTCAGCCAATTCCTGGACAGCAAGGCCTAAATCTTCCAGGAAGCTTCTGATGTTTTCAAAACAGACCTTAAACCCCTCATTCACTCTCTCTTCTTCAGTGGGAAGAGTGTCATCTGTGATTGGAAGAACTGGACACTGCTGCTGCAGCGTTCCAATGAGATACTTGATGTAAAAGTGCTGTTGTTCATCCAGGATCAATTTTCCACGTAGCTTTGTCACAGTGTTTTGAACAATTCCTGCAACACGATCAAGAGCTGGACAGCTGTTCCAAACCTTTTTTAGACAGGCCCCCCATTATGATGGTGAAAAATATCGCGCCCATTTATTCTTATATCACAAAATTCAACCGGGATGCTAGCATCTCTCCCACCAGACTGTTTGATGCCATGGAAGGTTGTAACTGTTGATGAGAGAATTGAAAAATACGACATTCGGTGTATATAAAGAGAAACACGCGTGAATTGGAGGTGCATCGGTTAACCGCGTCTACGCCCCCCCCCAGGCTGGGAACCACTGAGCTGGAAAAAGAACGACACACCAGTCCTTCGATGCACAAGTGGATTTTTTTTTCGCCAAAAATTGAAACACCCGCGCACAGTTCTCTTCAAACCAACTCACACTGACTCGCTTCATCGAGGCCGACCTTTTATCAACAAAGCGGGAGCATTTGGTTTTCATTTCCTTGAAAAGAATTTATTGACGTCCGTGGTATCCAATCAAGGCACACATATCGTTGATGAATGCTTCGTTGAGAATTTTTTTTATATTACGATTGCATCACCAGATCTACTTGATGCAAGCCACACCAGACCGTGATAATTTCGTGATTCGCTGCTCGTTGAAACCTCTTGTCGACGCCTGAAACCAGATATGGGGTAATTGCGATTAGTAATCGTAATCGATTACGACGATTACAGCATTTTCAAGTAATCGTAATCGCAATCGATTACATTTGAAAAAATTCCTAAGTAATCGTAATCGACTACTTCCCATATCTAATCGATTTCTTTGTGGGAAAGCGATTACTTATTATTTGTGCAAGGACTAAGACATAAACTCAACATTCGCGAACAAAGAAAAGATACTATACCAGGTTAATGATAGCACAAACGTCTGATTTACAAACATCACTGCTCATTATTACGTCAGAAATATTAGCTTCGCTCATGATTGCGTAAGAAATATCCAGACATTGTATGTGAATAGATCAGTGGTTCTCAACCTTTTTGACCTCGCGGCACCCTGTGGAAATGAAAAATAGTTCGCGGCACACCAGCACAGTAGTTGTGAGATTTTTTGGCCTACGGCACCTGAAACCACCTGAATACTTAGCAGGAAGTGGGTGCTGCTGACTAATGTGAGCACCTCTGCAGTCAATCGTAAATTTTAATGTATTAACCCTTATCAGCACAGGGATTTTAGGTAACTTAATCGGCACAGACGTTGACAAATTGTCAACCTGGCATTTTCAATTGTTTCTCAATGCAAAGACGCTAGTCTCGAAGTGAATTTGTTATTTTAAGGGATTTTATATTGATAAAACCATGGAAAACTGAATGGGATAGAACGGTAACTGCGTGGCCTGTCAATCATTTACGGTTGAATAACAAGCAGTAGAGTCAAGATGTTTCGATTGTTTGCTGTTATTTTCCGGCTTACGTAGCAGCGTACAACGGGTCAATTAAGTGCTATTATCATTATCGTAAGTAACTTGTCTTGTCTAAAATACTTTGAATGTAATTATTGACAGTATGT
>ATSW01016359.1:0-20986 GCA_000444245.1 Botryllus schlosseri | reverse complement strand
ATACTCTGCATCACCACCGATCAGGTGGATGTACGGGTTTGAATTCTGAATAACTTACATTCGATAGAATAACCGTGGACTTCGCCACGCAATTGCTTGAGTCAAGCGTGCCATCTAACGATATACCTGATAAGCGCCCATTTTGCCCTCGACCGAATCAGCGAAAGATCGTCTCCATCGCACCCATAAACTAATATATCTTGAATTCTTGATGCTATTCTGAGAAGAAGTAAGTCCATTTCGTGAGAATATATTCTTAGCGTCGGTATCAGACGAATATTATCCGATAACATTTTTATGATAGCTAATTGGTACTTTTCTCTACTAGTTGCTGACGATCATTATCAGGTAGGAATTGACGGGTTTATTTCAATATCAGTACATTAATCAATTGCATATGAACAACATATTGTTGTTTAGTGCTACGGCGATATAGTGTAATCATAGTGTCCTATTTGGTGTCGACACAAGCAAATCTCACGCTTCAGTGAAATTGTATCACGTCACAATTTCCATTTGGCTACAGGCAATTTGACAGTAATTTTTGACCGGCTTGCCGAGCATTAAATTTGGTAAAACGGGTATCAATCGAATGCTGACTCTGCACTAATGACGGAAATATAAATTTATTCAGCTCGTGGCCCTGGAACTCCCACATTCAGCCTCGAATTTTTCATTGTTGAGGAGATTGGCATTGGGACGCAACAATGCTGTCTGGCGAAACGAGAGAGTAACTCTCTCGTTTCGCCAGACAGCATTGCTGCGTCTCAATGCCAATCCCCATGACAATGAAAGATTCGAGGCTGATTGTGGGGGTTCCAGGGCCGCGAGCGGAATAAAATTTATATTTTCGTAATCAGTGCAGAGTCACCTTTCGAATGATACCCGTTTTACCAAATTTAATGCTCGGCAAGCCGGTCAAACATGACCGTCAAATTGCCTGTAGCCAAATGGAAATTGTGACGTGATACAATTTCACTGAGCCGTGAGATTTGCTTGTGTCGACACCATATAGGACACTATGGTGTAATGGTAAGGCGTCCGCTGTATGCCATTGCTGCAGTCAAATAGATGACATTTTTGCGGGCAATTGAAACGAAAGCAGAATTTTTACGCTTGAGTATCATGATGTTTTACAAATCCTTGGCATGCACGCAAACGCTACAAAAACGAAACAAAGCAAAAGGAACGGTATGTTTCCGTCAATGATACCGTCGTCGAGCAAGAGCCACGCACTGAACTGAACGATTCCGGTGATCGATTCTGTTATTCGGCGAAAACCGGTCTGTCGGCGTCAAAAAGCAAAATGTGGCAAGACTGCCGTCACGCCCGAACGCGCACAGTTGTGGACCTGGTGACGTTGACGCGTCACTCTGCCAGTAAACTTCGTGTCAAGCAACGGGAGATAGCATACTACAATAATGGTGAGTGATATTTTTCAAGTTTTCCTGCCGAAAAGTGAGTGTGAATGGTGGAAGTGTGTACATCACATCGAAGCAAATTCATGCTTTTACCGTTTCTGTGTATTTATCACCAAATGGATAGCCGGAAAAGGACGCTATGTAGGCTACACAGATTTACCAAATAATGGTGGATGGCCCCTACTGAAATCTCAGTATGTTTTGACTGATATATCAGGTGAGCAGCGACGATTTTCCAAGTTGAAGTAATTTGATAAAAGTAATGAAAAAAGGTGAGCGCAGGAATCCGATTCTGAAGTTCTGAAAATTTTCTGTTTTTCACACTCTGGGTATATAGTGATTACAGTCCTATGAAATGATGCGTATTACGGCACATACTGGTAAATCAATGACGAGTAGGTGTAGTATATTGAGGAAAACTAAAAATTAGATCAGAATTTCTGGGACTCCCTGCAGCCTCCCAGCCTGGGAGTATAGAAGCAAATAATCATTTAACAAATTACATTGGAATTATAGATTCCGTGATTTCGCTCTAATGAGTCTTATTTGACGACCAGAATTATTTAATTTGGTGAGTAGTAGTTCCTTAATTGTGGATATTGAATTGAAGTGAGTAGTTCTGACTCCAGTATGGAATCGGTGTCCAAGGCACGCAGGATCACGCCGTCTTGGTCGCCAGTTGCACGCAGTCACGCCGCCACGGGTCGTTGATTTCATTAAAAAAATTAAAAAAAATTTTTTTTAAAAAGTCAATGTTCTCAGCCACCCCAAATGCTATATTCCAGTTAGTATGTGGTATATAATGTTTTGACCTACTCCTCAGGCCAGGATCTGTTGATTAGGCCTACTGTATGTAGGTAAAGTACTTGCACCTTATCAGTTGCTAACCAATAGCATCTGATCTCCTGTCACCGACTTAACACAGTCATTTGAAGTCAGTAACCTTGCTTGTCATGCCGCCGCAAAGTTGACTCTGTCACGCGAAAAAAGCTTCTATCACGCATGATTTCTTTCAAAAAAAGGACGGAGATTCCAATCAGGAGTTCTGTAGTAGTTGAAAACCTGAAAATTGAATTTTGTTCTGCTCATATACAAATTTCATTCTCATAAGTAGGGCTGGGCAAAATCGAGTACACTGGAGATTCGATTCTGAATCACGTATTCTGCTTCGAGTCGAGTCGAGTAATCGAGTATCACTCAGTATGACGTCATAACCGAATGTAGTATGTCAAAGTACAAATATGTACCTTTTTTAAGCCACCACAAATAGTATAATGCCCGTTATCCAACACATTAAAGATAACTGGGTATTTTTGGACCACACTGATTTCATTTCACTTGGTGGCAATGTTGTGGAATGATCATGACTTTAGAAATGTGTTATTCCCAGTAACGTTTGTAGCTTTGTACGATATGTATTGTATGCTACGGTACGGCCATTGGAGGTTTCAAGGCCTCAACTGTGAAAATTAGTACCGAAATTATAATTCTTGTTGATAAATTAACTTTCAGCGGCGAGGAGCGTATAATTTCAGTACTCGAAAAAATCGTATTTTACTACTCGACTCGAATCATTCAAATTACTACTCGATTCAGATTCAAGTACTCGAATCATTGCGCCCAGCCCTACTCATAAGCATCCCTACTGAAATCTCGGTACGTTTTGCCTGATATATCAGGTGAGCAGCGATGATTCCTAGTTGAGGTAATTTAATAAAAAATCAATAAAACATAAAACGTAGTGCAGAGGACATCGATTTCATACAGGATAAGCATGAGAACGGTAAATGTCTGCACAGCAATCTTGACCCGTTTCGTACGATGCATTTCTCCTGTAGTAATTTCAGAAAAACCATAAATGAGATTAAAGTTAGAGCAAGGAGACATTCAATAAATTACTCCAGAATTAGATTTCCGGTATTCCACTCTTATTGCTCAAATAGGCAACTAGACTTATATCTAGTTGACCATGTCGGCCACCAATCCGTGTTTTTAATGAACATCTACAAATTTTGCAGCTCATTTTCAAATGTCAACAAATTTTCTTATCATTTTCAGCCTCTTCCATCGTCAAGCGCAACCAACGTCGGCGGCAGGTCGCCAGGACGCACGTCAAAGTGAGTGTAACGATAATTTAGTCCTGACTAGAGCAGGATACTGTGATCTCTAAGATGTTTCTTTTTGGAGTACTAGAATTATACGCTCTCTGCCACTGTGTTGATCTATCAACGAAAATTATGCTTACGATAGTATTTTCCACTGTGGAAGTCATGAAACCTCGATTGGTTGTATCGCAGCATCAAGAACATGTAATACGAAGCTACCCACGTAATGGAAATGGCATATATATCTGTGAAGTCCTGATCAACCCTACAGCACTCTTACAAAACAATGTGCAAAAAATAGGTATGTTTGCAAAGACAGGCACCAAATTATCTTTATTGCGATATAGAACCAGTATGATGTTTTTTTGTCATAGCATAAAAGGATTTTTCCATATCTTTCATACTATAATGACTTCATAATTAGAGCCTGGGCAAATTCGAATACCTGACCGATTCATTAGTCTTCAAGTAGTCTACTATAGCTCCCAATAGAGCTTCTTGGAGGTACAGAACTTCGATATACAAGTGAATAGTATAATCATATTGAAACGAACCCGAATAGTTTCGGCTGACACTCGTCAGGGGTAATCGTCAGCAACTAGTAGAGAATTGGAAAGAACACTGTATATCAAGGGTCGGCAACCTACGGCCCGTAGGCCGGATCCGGCCCGCCAAGCGAGACCGTCCGGCCCGCGACATAATAATTAGTTATCACAAGAATGCGGCCGCCGTTTCCTAATGAGTTTCAATCTGCAGTGCAGCACTGCATGAAAAAAATGCGGCATGGCTACCATATAATAGTAGCCTACATCGTATTAGTCTATTGTTATGCCATAAAACGAAAGTGGTTGAAGTAGGAGATGCAGATAGACTAGACTGGATCAGTGCTTATCAATCGGGTGTATCTCGCAACCGAAGGTGCTAAATACTTTTTAAAGGGTTTACCACTCTAACGGGGCGTAACAATAAAGGTGTTCTTCCTTTGCTTCAAAAACGCTTGGAACATCTCAGACGCAATGACGGAATCGCTAACTGTTCAATTATAGATAACTAGCCTCCGTATGTTAGTTAGGCTATCTATAGTTTGATTTTCCAGAAGGCATTGTGTGCCAAGACAAAAAACCTGAATAGTGTTTTGGCCACAATGGTGAAAACTGTTATAATGATTTTTTGTCTCATTAACTGAATCAGTTACGCCAGATGTCACTAGAAGCAGAGAATCAATATGGCGATGTCATGCAGGCCTATATCTGTCATTTTCGCTCATTAAGTCGAGCAGCTATGCTTACACGAGTGTATGAACTGAGAAATGAAATAGCAACTTTCCTCGAAAACACAAATATCGCCGACTCATGATCTTGTAATGGAAACTGGGTATCTCATCTTGCTTTCCTGGTACATTTAACGTCACATCTGAACAAATTGAATTTGCAACTTCAGGAGGAAAACAACTAAATACATGAGATGTTGAGGCGCATTCAAAACAAATCTGTGACTCTGGAAATGTCAACAGTACAAAGAAAATTATGCTCACTTTCCTATACTGGAGGAGAGAAAACCTAGTACCAACGCTACATTTGTAACTGTGATACGAAATTTATCCATTTTGAATAGGCTCTGATTCTTGTTTCATCTGACTTGTTACCAGAAGCTGAAAACCTTTCACAAAGCAAGCTGCGTCAATTGTCACAATTATTCTGTGTTGTTGAAGTGTAAATACATGTGTCTTCTGATTGGTATGATTGAGATTGCAGCAATGTAGTATAATATACCAAAGTGAGCGTAAAATATAGTACTAAGAAAAAATCCGGCCCGCCAAAAAGTTGTACACCCGAAATTTGGCCCGCGACTAGCAAAAGGTTGCCGACCCCTGCTGTATATCAACAATCCTGTCTCGCAATATGACGTCACCAGCATGAAATGAGATGAATGAAGTAAATGTCATGTTTCAGGCCTGGTGGCGGGACCACAATTCGTCAGCGACGCGCCACTCCCACAACTCGTGCAAAGTCTGGCGGTTCTTCCAGTATGGGCGCTAGCTCTACAATGTGGAGGTTTTACAACGAAGATTCTCCGGGCTTGAAAGTGTGAGTGGGTTTTGTAACAGAAGCCAGATAACCTATCTGTCGAAATATATAAATAAATTATTAATAAATTTTGATTTGAGTTGCATTTAATGAGAAACCGGATAAACTATCGATCAAATAATACAACTTTCTCATTACAATATTTATTTTCAAGAAAATTTATCAGATTATAGCAGGTTTGTAATGACTCGACTCGAGTCACGATTTCCTAATGACTCGACTTGACTCGAGTCATTTTCTCAAATTACGGAAATGACTCGACTCATGTCAATCTGTGTACTGACTTGACTTGGACTAGAGTCATTGCGCATGACTCGAACCAAGTCACATCGCCCGAGACTCAAACGGCCAAGACTGATATTTCGTCGTAATTCCGAAGATTAGTAGAAGGCCCACACTATTAGGATTTCGTCTATTAGTACTGGTACTTGAAAATGCGACCAGAAACAGCTAAAAGTGAACAAATTAGCATATTATAAATGCGAACCATTCAGTATCACCAAACATAGTTATAAAAAGTTTGTTTAACAAGACTAACTGGAAACTGGGCGGTCAACACAATGACAATACCATGACTCAGACTCCAACCTTTTCTCACTGAGTTGGACTCGGACTTGACTCGGTGGTGAATTGAAAATGACTCGACTTGATTCGAGTCAAAACTATAAACTTCTCAAAATCCGCAACTAGAACTACTCAATTTTTAAAACTGGTAGCTAGAAATATTCGCTTTTCAAAATCTGCCACTAGAACTAATCAGTTTTCAAATTCTCATTTGAGTTCCTCATTTTCAGAGGCCCCGTTCCGGTGCTGGTCATGAGCCTGCTTTTTATCGCCTCCGTATTTATGCTTCACATCTGGGGCAAGTACACGCGGGCATGATCGACGAGACGGTATATTCGCAATCATGGCTGACGTTGACAACTCCTGCTGCAATTCGGACCACAACTGCTCCAATTTCTTTTTCATGTTGAATAATATTTGTGCCGCTTTTGAGGTGTGAATTTCAGATTTACGAAGATTTACGGTGTCGCGGGTGACGAACGCCAAGAAACTTTTGTTTTGATAAATCAGAAACTAGTCAATTGTGAACCTGTGTCGAAAATAGATTGATGGAATTTCCGAGGCTGTAAGCTAAATGTACAATTGAAGTTCTGTACCTCCAAGAAACTCCCAAAGCTAAGTGTGTGTGTGAGCATTTCAAGCTATGTAAGGGGATTGGCGTATCCGGGACAGGTAATTTGAACTTGCTATGTACTAAAAGTTCGCAGTAGTGATGCAGCACCAGTGGCGGTCAGCAATGAAGTACTACTTATCGTCGTATCGCAAAATGCTAGCAATCCCAATGGATAGCTTAATGGCGAGACAGTTATGACTGCTAGTGAGATATCTCTCAAATAATAACTTCGGACTACACACAGAGCAACAGCCATGAAGTGGAAGTAAATCGCGCTATTCAGTTGACTGCAGCTTCATCCACCCTTCAGATGCTTTCACGAGAGAGTCATGCCACGCTAGAAATCGATTCACGGTATATTACAGGACCATTAGCTGTCCATACTTTTACAAAAGTGTTGAATTTTCAAAATGAGCAGCGCACATACTCAGTAGTACAAGTTATGCCATGGAGAGGGTTTTGTTCACTGTTAGTGATGACTCTGAGCTAGCAATGGCTGCAAGAACATCACACCACAGAAAACTGGTGGCACGACTCACGGCAAACGTGTTTTCTAGTTGTTCAGCATCTTTCTTTTCAATGCGCAGGCTAGAACTACTCAATTTTCAAAACCTCAAACTACACCTACTTCATAAACTAGAGGTTAGTTGACCGTCCACAAACAAGATAGCTTGTACAAGTCAGGATATGACACACACACGCCGACAACTTCCATTCAACAGCAGCTGTGAGCAATAACAGCTCTTCTTCAAGGCACCAAGGTGGTAATCAAGTCACAAGTCAATCTCACTTTTATAGTCTTTACTGGAGTCATTTTCAATTCACCACCGAGTCTGCAAGCACAGGGTCGTGTCAGCGTCACGGTGCAGACTGCTCAGTTACCAGTTAAAGTCTTGTTAAGCCCACTTTCTATAACTCTGTTTGGTAATATCAAACCGTGGGCGCATTTATAATCTACTAATTTTCCTCACTTTTAGCAGTTTCTGGTCGCATTTTCAAGTACTACTACCGATAGACGAAGTCCCAACAGTGTGGTTACTTTACTAGTCTTCAAAATGACAGTGAAATGTCAGTCTTGGCCGTTTGAGTCTCGAGTCATACGACTGGGTTCGATTCATGCGCAGTGACTCGAGTCCAAGTTGAGTCAATACACAGATTGACTGAGTTGAGTCATTTCAGTATTTTGATAAAATGACTTGAGTCAAGTCAAGTCATCAGAACATTGTGACTCGAGTCGAGTCATTACAACCCTGTGAGGTACACATCATGATGGATTCTCTAATAGTTGCTGAAGAATACCCCTGACGAGTGTCAACCAAATTTATTCGGGTATATCTATATATCAGTATATTATTCGATGGCGTCTATTCATTGCGTTGCTTCGAAGATATCAATGAAACTGATCAACAATAACAAATCACAGCCTCACCACACAGGGAACGAGATATATTGAGCATGAAGACAGACAACCAAAAATACTCAATTCGTATCACCGATCAACACTCTCAAGTTTGTTTTTCACAGAAAAATCCAACAACACGCGTCGCAAGCCCATCGTAGTTTCACGATCTACGTTTCCGCACGATGGAAACAGAGAGCGTCCCCCCTTTTTTCTTGGTGTCGACCATTTCTGGCGCTCACTTTCAGCGTAAGAAAGGACTGAATTGCGCCAACGATTAATCGCAGGAAACTTGTTGGGATCAACGTGCGTTTCACCTATCGCAGTGACGACATCCTGGTCACGTTTAGTAGGAGACGAACCGGTTATAAAGACATTTTGTACGCCTGCGCACGTGTCGCTAATCGTAGACGCAGACAAACTGCTAAATATCTCACTGTCAGACTCGG
This sequence comes from Botryllus schlosseri, assembly GCA_000444245.1. Taxonomy (NCBI): domain Eukaryota; kingdom Metazoa; phylum Chordata; class Ascidiacea; order Stolidobranchia; family Styelidae; genus Botryllus; species Botryllus schlosseri. The sequence goes on along the minus strand of ATSW01016359.1, from coordinate 12,348 downwards.
TAGCGTTGCGATAATCGGTCAAAACATGAAAGTTGTCGACAGACATTCGTTCCGATAGGTTTTTCGGAGCAAAATCGAATCTTGAGTCAATTTTGAACTTTGAGTCATTTTCAGCTTTCGAGTCATATCTTAATTTCGAGTCTTTTTCAACTTTTCCAATCTGATTCATGACATCGCCAGAACCAGTGTTTTGTGACTCTGCAATGTCCGAGCGGCCATTACATGACGTACCCTGAAGCGCGGATACAGAAACTGGCATATCAGCCGTAGATACCGCTGTAAATTGGTTTTTCTGCCTGTTATCAAAACCAAAGTTCATTCGTGATGTATTGTTTGTATTTCCACTCATCGAGACATTATTTGTAAGAATTCTCTCAAAGCGTTTCGGAGTGCTTGGCATCTCCCCAAGCAAATCATGTGCCGCGCGTGGGGTGGAATCCTCTTCCGAGTTTTTATCGCACGATAAACCCATGCACTCGAAAGAATCTGTCAATTTCTCCATTTCCAGATCGACGCTTGGCTGAATATTTGATTTCAGATGATCTTCCAGCTTCTGCATTCCTTCGGTTGTCGAAAAATCCGCGAAATCATCCAAGAAATCCCAAAATTCGAGCCAACGTATGGCCCGCTGCGATGCTAATTCCCGACCGACCTGTTCGTCACCTTTTTCAAAATCCTTACGACGCAGGAATCTGTACTTATCCCCAAAACGCTTCTGTTTTGAGGGGGTGGCCCAAATATTCCGAAACTCATAAGCGTCCTCTTTTGGCATGGGGCCTGCGATTGCTTTTACCGATAAATTCGAATTTAATGGGCAAAACCCCTCTTTTCGAAGATCTTTCAAGGAATTGATCGGTTCACCAACCATCGCTCTTTCAGAGTTGTCATGGTAACGAAGCAAGGGAACATAATATCGCGGACAAAGCATTTGTTTGATCTCATCTTTACACCCTTTTGCATCATTCGACGCGCGACTGCACGCAATATCAGATGCAGTTTGACCGAATTTGTTAACGCTAAATAACGAGCAAAGATCATATGCTATTAATTCGCGAACTACATCTTTGAAACCTGCTTTGGAAGCAAAATGCAGCGGAGTTTCGAACAATATTTTGTCGGGAGTGTTCAAGTAAGAGTCGACAATATGCTCCGTACGAGAATTTGAGACAATTTCATCGTCAAGATTAGAAAATAGCAAGGATTGAAAGTGCGGATTATTCAACAGCGTCAATATTTCTTTACAAATTTCCGATTGATTACTTTTCGCGGCGATGTGAAGTGCGTTATAGCGTGCGTTTGGCTTCAGACTGACCGGACCGTCAGCCGAACTGATTAGATATTTCGGGTTAGACCAAACCAACTCGCGCATACCCGATAAATCGCCCGATTCTATACGTCGCACGAGATTATTCAAGTCCTGTTGTTTTAATTGAGGGTAATCATTAATAACGTTTTCTGACTTTGAACTCAACATTAACGATAGTGAACTTTTTGCTTCTAATACATGGTTACCGCACAGCGAGAATTCCTCGGCCTGTTTCAAAGTTTGAAATTCCTTAAATCTCGCGGATTTATGCTTCTTTAATGTTGACAGTGCCGTTAATTTATTTTCAAACACGATCGGATCATCAAAATCGTGAGCTTCATCACATTTCGGTATGTGCACACCATAAAAGACTTTGTCAGGCTCTGATGATATCATAGTTTTACTCCGATCAGTATTAACCTTGCTATTCTGTTGAATTATGTTCGTTGAATCATTTTCTTGTTGAAATTTCACAGTGTTTGTAGATCTGTCTACTGTATCACGTTTGGGAATCACAGCTTGCTTTGTTTCAGTCTCAACTTGTGTGTTATTGGGAGTTTCAGGCTTTGTAGGACGTGCTCCATCTTCAACCGGTCGGCTTGTGGACGCAAGCTTTCTGAAGAGGCGTTTCTTGTAGATCGCTCTTGTTGTCGGAGTGATTGGGCCAATCTTTTCGCCATTTTTTGCGAGTTCTTTGCGTAAATCGTCATCGGTGAGGTTCTGGATATATTGCGGTATAGGTATGTCACTCATGACGACGATACTTAGTACGCATGCTAAAACGAAAATCATAATACACACGATTATTAAATAAAAAATGGAGTCTTTCTCATCTTCTTAACCTGGGTTGTTGGCAGAGCCGGTCTCATAGGTTCTCCGGTCTACTTGTACAAACTGGATTGATAAAATGCGCAACTATAGAACTAGAACTATTAGGCCTACTTATTTTATTTTAAATCACAATTACATTCTATAGCTGTAGTTCCTAAACTTTTTTGGCTTGTGGCGGACTAGAAAAGTTAGAAAACTCTCGCAGCACAATTGGGCAGCGAAAAGATGAACAAAGAAAAGATGAAACATGAACAGAACATGCAGGCCAACAACAGGAGGTTGAATTGTTCACAGCCGGCATTTCGTATTGCACATCCCTATATTTTCAAAGGATTTTTGGATATGGCTAACAAAATCACTTGCGTTGCAACCGCATAACATACATAACTAACAACAACAACCTACATTTTGTCATTAATTACATGAAGTGTCTCTGATTTAAACGGCTGTGAGCTTCTCTAAAAAAGAAAAGTGTCCACCTAGCCATGAAGATGCAAATTTTAACACCTACACTTATTGTTTTCGCACTGATTTTTTATGAAATAGGATTTGCTAGAAGACAGATAAAAATCACCCGATTTCTTTTGAAGAAATAGCTTTGAATTTTCATAGATTATTATATAGCCGACTTTTCTGTGCAAAGATTGCTCGATTTATTAGGATGTCTGATGTCATTGTCAATTGTGCTTATTTATCAGCTGTTGAAGAATCTAAAACGTCTGTAAGTTGCGCACTAGTTTTCTGGTCTTTTTCAAAACTTCAAAGACGTTTGCGGGACACCTGAGAATCTGGGGCGGCACACAGTTTGGGAATCACTGTTCAATAGTATTCTCTATAAAGTTGTGTATTATGCGTAATGTGATATATTTATTTTTGCGATGAGGCAGAAATTCAGGGTTCGCAGAAGGGTTGCAGATTAATTCCTGTATGGAAACGGTTGTCCTGTGCTCACACAATTCTTCATTTTAATTTTATATTAAATTACTTCAACTTGGAGAATCATCGCTGCTCACCTGTTATATTAGGAAAAACGTACCGAGATTCCAGTAGGGCATATTATACGGTATAGTAATGGACCATTACTATTACTACTAACGGTTCGTCAATCGTCAAGGTCAAGTGAGTAAACAAAAACACTGATTGGCAATAGCATTAGCATATGGCAAACCACACCTTACTACCTGCTCTGTGCTGACTGGAAATTGGAATCAGTATCTCGTGGCTCAATCACACGAAACACACAAAATACAATGCAATACAGTCGGCGGTTCTACTCGGCTCCGGCTCTAAGCTAGACCGCCAGCGGCGCCAGGACCACTTCAGTTAATATATACTTGATTGAAGAAGCCGTGCAATATCGCAACAACTGCATCCGAACTCTTGTCTCAAAATCACACACTGATGAAGAGCAAATACAATTAGAATATAATATTTTAAGGCGCGTCACAATCACAAGCTTCTACGCAGCAGCTCCAGCTGAGCAGCTATAGCTGCACCGCAGTTCCGAAATCAGAAAACGCGCCGAAATCTCCACAACATATCAACATTGCTCTCCCTGATTGATTAGAACTGGTGTTGCCAGATTTTTAGGTGGGTCAGTATCAGAGAAAAACAGTTTTATAGAGTATAATTGCATTCAGAAATCAAATACAGACTGCAGCGATACGATTCTTAGGGACTCCTGTGGATCGTCGAGTCCCGCGTCAAACACAAATAAACACAGCCATTGCCTCAACAGTAAAACTGCACTCAAGCCACTGCAAAAACTACAGCATAAAGTACTCCGAATCATAGCTAGGGCCCCAAAGGGGCCTGGTTGCCCTTCCAACAAGTCGCTGCTGAAGAGATTCGGCGTCCTAAACATAGAAGATATGCGGAAACTAGAAATCGTCAAGTTTAAGTATCAGTTCCGCTGCGGTCGTTGCCCCGAATATTTCAATGGCTTCCTTACCTCGGAATCAAAAGCGCACAAGTACATCACACGCGCGTCCACGTCGTCCAAATATCATATGATCGACCGAAAAGATCATCGGTCCATAAAATATGCCGGACCTGATGTGTGGAACAGTATCCCGCCGGCCATCCGACAGTCGACGAGCATGTCCACATTCAAGTCGAAATACAAGCAATTACTACTAAATAAATACAGTCCATCCTCAAGATTACCGGACCACGACTGACCTATCGATCTCGCTTCCCATGACATGCCGTCCTATTCTTGTCGCTTTCTTTTTCTATACTGTCTTCTTTACTTTCATTCAGTGTGCATGCCTCCTCTTTACATCGCCTAGGCCAAGGCGGGTGTCTGATTCCATAGTCAAATCCAAGTCGCTTCGACATCTTCCTGTCTATTCATTGTATCGCATTTTTTGTGGTGTATTGAACTGATAAAATTACTAATAAACCAATGATGATGATGATGATGATGAAATTATGAGACCATTGCGCGTATAATAATCTCGCTGCGAAAGTCGTAGTAAAATACATCACAATGGTAAAAGGGCTTATCAGAAGTCAAACCGGATCTATCAATTCTCAGTAAATACGCCTATCACAGACAGATAATAGAGCAGTATTTTGTGGGGTTAAATCTTTCATTCTCAATTCTAAACATTTCTTAATTAACACACAAATTTCTTACGGCCGTCACAGATTTCGTGGATTCGTGTCAGCATTGCTCCGAACAATTTAACATTTCGATATGTAGGCCTATTACTGCTACTTTGATAATGGAGATGAACCGGTTTCTTACTAGAAACCTTGCACTTGGTACACCAGACTATTAGCGGTGATAAGCACCACTTCTGTTCTACTATCTATAATAATAATAATAATTAATATTATCATCATCTTAGCTACTGGGATGGTGTACTAATGACGTCTAATATGGTTTAATTTCGAGTGGTCGGAACGGGCATGAGGGAAAGTCCTCGTCGAATTCTATCACGGAGAGACGGATGAGCTACAGCCCTATGTGGTCGCAGTCCGTGGGACTGTCGAAGTCTTACGAAAGGCTTCTGATAAGTACTGAAAACGAAGCGCGGCGACTTAACGGATTCCAGTTAAATAAGGTAACCTTGATGGTTTAGAGGAGATGAGAAGTCCGTTGAAATTGATAACGTTCTCAGATATTGAATTCTCCATACGAACTTCAAGACGTGTTCGCGCTGCTGTACCCGCGGATCGTCCACCACTGGAAGAAATCATCGAACACACAGAAAACGATAGAGTATTTATTAAAAGGTATGGCTTCCTTGATCGCAGTACGGATTTAAACCTATATTCAGCTCACCCATGACATATAGCATCCCAGTGTAAAGGAGTATGAATTCGACTGGAACTTTTAGTAAATAGTTTTTACATTCCTAAACGTAGTCTCATTCTAGTCTGGGATTTATCAACATGGTTGACAGTAAACAGATTATGACAAAATAGTCATTGATGATACTCAATTAACAGAGGAAGTAGAGGTAAAATCATTGGTTTCTACTCAATTAGAAGTAGACTTAGGTATTTTCAACACATGTTAAAACTGATTGAAATAGAAAAAAATAAAAGGTACGAAAATCACTCAGGTACATAGTTTTCAGATGTAGATTGAGAGTACACAGAATTGAGTACAACATTCACGGCAAAACCAGAATGACTAATGGTGCCAGTCGCCCACTGTTTTATTCATAAAATGAATACAGGTCTATCCGAGCTATGGTGCTAATTTATACCCCGCAGATTCTGAAATCAAAACAGTAGTGGTTTTGATTCGAAAACTCTGATGTATTGAAGTAAAATTAGAAACAAAAAGTAACTATTCGCAGTAGTAGTACAAACTGGCCACCTCTGATATGCTGTTTGATATTGAACACATGAACACACAATATCCTAATAAAAATAATACATAAATTAAAATAATTTAATAGTAATGACAGTGTTGCAGAAAAAAAGCAATCCATTAGAAATCGTGATTTATACAAAATGGCAAGTTAGTTAGGATGGGGTTTAGGGTTGGGTTAAGGTTAGAGTTCAGGTTAGCTTGCGCTAGGGTTAATGGTAGCCTGGATTATTTTGAATTGACTTGCTATCATGTCACTCGCTATTTTGAATGACTTGCTATGTTGAGTGGCTTACCATTTTGACACTCACTATATTGAATGCGTCGGTGTTATCTATAAATCTATCTATTCGATTAGTAAATTTTGTAGAATCATGTAGGCTCCTACGTTATATACCCGTGAGACCGCACTATTATGGCCATGAATAATATCCCTTTTCGTATTTTCCCCGCAGCCGGAGAATCGTGCATAGCCACACTGTTGTTCACGGAAGCCCAGGAGTATCTAGAGGAGGCGTCCGACATCATTTACAACCTCGGAAAAAGAAAAGACATCGTGGCGAAAGTGGTCGAGAAAGACGACGACGTAGACATGGAAAACGTGAAAGTAAGTAACGCAACAACGGCAAGTTCACCGCGAATTCCAGCGTTATTTCAGTTTTCCTTGCGCGGTCCAGGTGATGAAAGTCGATAGACGCGTGCGGGCGCAGGTGCAGAGTCTGCTTGGGAGAGTGTTTTTTCAAAAGGGATGTCGCGAGCAAGCGCTGAAGCATTTTATCAAGGTTTGTGGAAAATAGTGAAGCAATTATGCTTTGATTTCTCGGCAAAAGAGGTGGAAGTTAGTAGAACCCGACCCGCGCCGATTTTTTTAAATCCGCATCTTTTACCAGTAAAAAGAAATGGTTTGAGCTGAGAGTTCTGTATCAAAATGGAGTCCCGACTCGAGTCGGCCGTATATCTACAAACCCGAGCATATGACTTCAGTATTTATTTCGAACTAGATTCCGTATCCCGTATTCAAGGAATAGTATTGCAAGGTGCGCCTTTGCCGTGGTCCTCCATTTGTATTGACCGGCTTCTTGATCAGTAAGTCCTGGGCTCAATCCCCGGCCGAGTCAGACCAAAGACCTGATTATTAAAATTCATATCTGGGCTTCCCTGGTGCTCAGCATTTCCGCGATAGTCTGGAGGGGTAGTGATATACTAAATGGAATGATCGAAGGAACTACCAACGACTAACTTCAACAAACGACATGCTCAATAACATGGGCGTAACGAGGATGAACTATGAACTATTTTGTCACAGTGCCCAAGTTAAAAGTTGGGGCAAGGGCGTCTTCAGCGTCCCTTGACTCCCTGTTGCTCAACGCCTAGCCCTATGATGAATAATTAACTATACAATATCATTCGTCCAATGCGAGACAGGCATCCCGTATCTCCCACGTTGGCTCACACCAGGCTTGAATAAAACTGAAACCCCTATATTTCAAGGCTTTGAGAATTCTGAGCTGCCGTCTACCGCGAAGTCGAGTGCTGATCGCGCTTCGATTGTGGCACGAAAATCGCAAGCAGTCGTTTCACATCAGTTATCCGAACAGGTTAGAACACGTTTGCGATGCCCGGCGGCCTCAAATGAGCCAGCCTCCAATTTCAGATACATTGGCGCAGCCGACAGCGGACTGGCGAACAGATATATCGACCAAGTGCGGTGTCTTTCGTACATATGGCAAATTCTTCTCAATCTTCCGCAAATACCGAATCGCATCAAGCTTGCTAAACTAGTTGCGATGATGCAGGTACGTTTTTAAATTTACATATTGATTAGAGGTCTTTGAAATGGTAAAAGCCGGATGGATCCTGTGACCCGATTCAGTGGTTGTTGCCCCTGTTCCGTATTTACTTTTCTGCCAAAAATATTACAAGTTTCTATCTGCATTGCAAAATCCAAGCAGTTGAACGCTTGTCCGTTTAGTAGAGAAATGAAACGTCGAATTTCAAATTAATTTGGAAATATGGAACGTAGTTTTCTATGTTGGCTCGTAATGTTCAAGTTTGTGGTCTACTTTCACAGTGTGTACGTCACGATGCTGCAAGTGCTGTACCAAAATGATCAAAAGTAGGCTATAGCCTACAGCTCGTTCGAGAACTTTTATATGTGAAAGCTAATGAGAATTTCTGATCAAACTTCGTTAATTTTCGACCGTACAATTTATCGATATTTGGTAGCATAATAGAGTTTGACACACAGCAAAAGTCGCATTACGTTCAAAAGAAACCGATGAACCAAAACCATGTTAGTTGTTTTTAAGATGGCTCTGGCTTATAAACTTCAATAGAACCGCGTGTAATAGTGCAATTTGAAGAAAAGAAACCATCAGAAAACTTCAATATTTGCTCTGGAGTTGCATACATCTGTTGTAGTTGAATTCCGGGTTAACTTTGAGTTTGATGGTTACCGGTCCGCAAAATGGATTTTAAATATTTAGCGTTCCACCCAGCTAAAATAGTTTAAGAAGATCTACCTGATCAATTTTATAGATGCTTGTGTTGGCGCATATCTAATTTACATAGAATGCTTGCAGGTCAATCGGTCTGAAGCTGCAGACGACGACCTGCAGGAATTAATCACGTCGTACACTTACATGATGCAAATGAACCAGTTGACCGGGGACTTGCACAAGGCCGCTCTGTACGAAAATAAGGCGACTATGAGATGCCTGGATCTGCCCATGAGGCTCACCGCTGCGGATCTCTACATCACTGGACATCTGCATTTGGTAATTGGTCAATGGCCAATGGCCATATGTCGTACTTATGTAGATTGCAATTAATCAGAACTAAGGAGGCATGGTGTACAAGAATCTGATCCTTCAGCTGCTTTAGTCGGGAAATCGGGGAAAATGTTTTACCGAATGATATCATAGTTCTACATGACGTTAGAAGCAAAATGATGTGCTATTTTTGTGCATGAAATGCAATTTGTTGTCGCCGCCATTAGGACTATTCCAGTGTTTTCCAACCTGAGGACCGTGGTCCAGTACTAGACCAAGACATTTTCAATGGGCTACAGAGCCATTTGAACATATTCTACTGTTTTGTTATTCTTTAATATAGATATCATGTGCTTGGTTTTGAAAAATATGTTATTGGGAAGGAAATAATTAGCGAGAAAGGTCCTTTTCTCCAAACAATTGGCTTTTAGCACGGTTGATCCGCTGCAGGGCTGTTCAGTGTTCACCCGGATATCAACATGTCGCCTAGTTTTAGTAAAACTTGCATATAAATTGGTTGTGATGAAGTTTATAACACGTTGGGAACCACGAATCGCTATATTTAGTAGACCTTTAGAACACAGACAAATAATGTTGAGGAACCCATGGTGTATTCCAGTGGCTCTTAACCTTGGCTGCAGATTTTGAAGGGGTGGAAACACAGACTGGCAAATATAGGGGCGCTGGGCTATGGACTATTCCATAGCTTACCTTAATACAACCAAATACAGCATTTGCGGTATCATTTTCAACTCAACGCCAATCTATGAAGACCTATATAGCAGTGTTGGGATGACTCGAGTCATGACTTGACTCGAGTCAGACTCGAGTCAACTTTTTCGTATGACTTGACTTGACTCGAGTCAGTTTGCAAAAATGACTTGACTTGACTTGACTCGGCGCTTCAAAAATGCCAATTGACTCGTGACTCGGAGCAAAATTTACGAGTCAATTTCAAGTCAACGGTGTAAATTAAATCACCTCATTATATGTATGTTCGGATTTTTCACGATACGCCAATGTCACTTGTGTGGGCATTCAGTCATTCACTGATTTAATTTACTGACCGCAAACGACACGAAAACAGCTTACGTTGTCGTAGTAGTAGTAGTAGAATAATCTAATAGCGATATATCTTTGTTTCTTAGACGGCTCAGTGCATATATTACGCGGTGCTCACTTTTACCAACCCTCTTGTGTAATTTAAATCGAACTAACAAATATTGTGCGTTTATACTCTCGCGGGTGTGCAGATCGGTAGTGTAACCTGCTGTACCATATCAATTTGTTTCAACTTGTCGAGGCTTTGTATTCGATCCTCTATTTTGGTTGATATCAGACTGTAACATGTAGCTATACGCAGTTACTCACGTAATTTATGAGCAGCGTGAGTGATACAGCGCCTTTTGCATGTATATTTACCTTTATATTCGTTATTAGATTCTAATTAAATGGCCAATTATTCTGTCTTTCACCCAGTTAGTAAGATGTAGTGACTTTGCATCATCACTCATACTTCGAAAATTAAATTTGACTTGAATCGTGACTTGACTTGACTCGACTTGACTCGAGTCACCTCCAAAAAACGAGTGACTTGACTTGACTCGAGTCACCTGTGAAAATCGATTGACTTGACTTGACTCGAGTCAAAATCTGCAATGACTCGAAATGACTCGTGACTCGAAGGTAGTGACTTGATCCCAACACTGCTATATAGTTCACGCTGATAATTCACCCTTCCAGGTAAGCTGCGCGATACGCTTTTGCTTTGGAAAGCTAACACACGCTACCACGTCAGGGTACAGGGCATACAACGTCGCCGACATGACGCAAGACTTATCGATGAAACTATACGGTGATGCCAACCCTATCACATTTCATTAGACTCCAGAGAATCATCTTTGATTTATTTCAAGTGTTGCCCATCCTTGCTCAAATTCACTTGCTCGCCGGACGGGCCAGCGCCACAGCTGAAGTACTTCGCCGTTTGAAATCGATTGCCGAAACAGAGAATGAGTCCGATGGTATGGTTATCAGCAGGCTGGTATTGCTTTTGGATTAGTAGAATCCATATAACTATTTTGTTGTATGTAGGCTATGTGATTATGTGATTATAATGATTATAGGTTATAACTGGTGTTATAGTGATCATATATTAGTGACATAGACCGCGTTTTTTGATACATAGTCATGTTTTAAGCCACTTTATTAGCCCTATAAAACAATTTCGATATCATAGTGACCACAAAATATTTGCTATCTAAAATTAGACACTACAGCAGTTTGTTAAGCCCTTCAGTAGTAAAAGTATCGCCGTAAATATCTGCTCAATTACAAGCAGAAGTACAGTGACCAAGCTACTTCAAGTGGAAGTAGAAAATAAAAGGTCCGAGAAGTACTCAAGTAAGCAAGTAATTAATTAAAAAAGTAGATGTGGTCGAGGGTTCGCATATACTTTCAGTATTTAATCGGGGGTGGCTTTTTCGAAATTTCAAGATGGATCTTTGGATCTTCACGACCGACGCAAAATGTGTGTAAAGGCCGTATCAGACGCAGCGTTGTTGGCGTAGCCGTTTTCTTTGTTTTGTCAAAGCTTAGCAGATTTTCAATCTCCGTATATACCTGTTGCGTATTTCATCTTTTGAAACAGATGGAAGGTATTACACGCAACGCTGTCTCTGACTCACAGCTACCCGTTACAATTAAATATATGAGCAAGTCAGGCGAGTTCTCTTGACTCTCGGTGATGTCAATTAAATCCTTACAAGTCTCTCTGGCCCATGCGCATACCAAGGTCCTTCTGACGCAACAATGCCCCAATCCCACGAAGCTGGCTTTCGTAACGCTGGCAAAGTTACGTGTGATACGGCATTTGACACTACGAATAGTTTGCAAATTTCAAAAATACATTCAGTTCCCGTGATGCAGTAAGTCACGCATTCCATATGACAATTTCACTGATAAAAGTGATGCAATTTTTGTCCAAAATCTCATTTTGCTTTAAAGACCTCGAAGTGTAAAATGCAAGTATAGTTTTACGTACAATAGTGTTGAAGTAGAACTAGTAGTCAAAACCTACCTGAGTATTTCGTTGCTGACCAAGGAATACCTCTGCATCTGAACTCATCTAATCATAAACTGCTTGAGCTTGACGCGTCTCTCCATGTGATTGCATATCCAACTTTGAATTGAAAACACAGGGCTCTCCTATTACTACTCAGCTTGTATGGATGTGCTGCTGGAAGCCGGGTATCAACAGGAACCGGCAAATCTGTGTATCGCATACCTCGAACAGATTGAGAGTTGCGATATGGGTAAGGCGTGGTCAGTGCTATTTGGATGGAACGGTACAATGTTTATGTTACCGAAGGCTCGCAAGACGTCACAAGACTGCTTCTACGATCTATAATGACGCTATGGTGCAGTCGAAAGCAAGACTTTATCCAAGCTAAAGCGTGGTTGCGGGTGTGTACGACATTGTTATCTTGGGATGTCACTTTTGTTCGGTAGACGAGGCTGAACTGTAATAAAATTCATATATCACACTAGTTTGTTTTAAAATCGGGATCAAAATACTAAATTGAAATGTAAAGGTTGCGTATTGTATAGCG
>ATSW01016356.1:0-17336 GCA_000444245.1 Botryllus schlosseri | reverse complement strand
TAAAATAGAAGAAAAATTAAACGATGGTAGCAAATGATCAATGAAGCAATGTCTGGGCGAGGTAGGGCAACAGTGTTAGTGTAACAACAGTGTTAGTGTCAGTGTTAGTGAAATTGCACTGTGCACATAAGCGACTAATTACACTACAAATTCCTGCAATTTTCGAAAATATATTCAGTTACCTTCATACAGGTGGTATTTCGCTCAGCCAATGACAATTTCACTCATAAAGAGATGGGGACACATCCCAGAACTAATTTCTACATTACAAAATCCCTACATTACCAAGTCTAAGCAGCAAGTAGAAGTGGAAGTAAGCAAAACCTGCTTGACTACTAGGAAAAAGTACAAATACTTCGCCACTGACCACCTTTGTAAGCACATTAAACTCGACAGACCATTGGCAGACAATCCAGCTCGATTCCGACAGACCAGCTCGTTCTTCAAACACCAACTTACCATCAGACAGGCGGTCTCATTAAAATCACCGCATCTGTATTTCGGGTAGGAAACAACCTCTGGACATTCGCCAGCTGCGCCTGCGACACATTTCATTTCCGTGCAATGATCTGAACTCCCACACCAGACAGCGTCAATCTAAACAACGCATGAAAATCATGGTGTTTAATGACTTCAAATATCAATATAAAAAAACAGCTAATGAAAATAGAACTGTGCAATTTTGTTACTGCTTGCTTGCTCTTTTTTGCTTTTAACATAAACAGTTGTTTTATCTAGTCTGATGGACACTGGACAGCAGTAAATATGCCAATTTATGTGATATGCATATTATATTCACATATATTGTTATACAATATTGCATTACCCTTGTTTACATCATATATAACATTAAGGTTACCATATTTTGGAGTAGGGAATTGACGAGAATTTCTGAAATTACAAAAGTTAGTTAATCGAAATTCAAAACAGCTGATGTTGAAATATCGATGTGTTAACTAAAAAAAAGGTCATCACTTCAACTCGACTCCCGAATCACCCACTTTTTATGGATGCTTTTCTGGTGTTGACCAAAAAAAGGTCATCATACTAGCTCGACTCCCAAATCTCCCACTTTTACCTATAGTTCTGTGGTGTTGACTACAAAAAAAATAACATATAGACCTATATATGACTGTATAACGTGACCAGCTTGATGACTTGATGACGCAATGATCATATCACAGATCCCCATTTTACTGAAACTTCATCTGTCTGTCTCCTACGGCAACACATAAATATTAATGACGGATATCTCACCGGAAAAACGGCACCGTCGTAAGTGCAGCTGTGACACACGCATTTGTAGCTCGGACAACACCGGTCCGGGCTGATCGGGGCGATATTGATTTTATTTGCGTGGGCCGGACAGGTTACGTTTGCGTGCGGGCATATCGCGTTCAGCGTAGCTGCGTCCTTGCATCGACAGGATAATCTAAATGAAAAACGGTTGTATTCAAAGCCATGCCAAAACATTACAGGTGGGCAAAGTAGTCCTTGTTGGTACCAGACTGGAAGTATCTCTGTAGTGATGTCCGAACTACTTCAAGTGAGTTTAGAAATTGGAGATTTGAAAAGTGATTTTAAGTAGACTTGGCCGAGACAATGTAGTACTACTTCTAGTAGACGACGGAAGGTAGCTACTTTATAAATTAAAAAGCACATCCAACTAACTACACTATAAATTTGTGCAACACAATGTGCAACGCGATATACAAGACGCACAAAGTGATGTAATGAGCAGATTGGAGTATGCCGAAAGACCATTTGCGGTCTCTAGACTGACATCCACTATCCTAGTCTTCTTCGGTGTCAATCTTTCTTCGTCGCTATTCCTTGCTCTTTTCTTTCTCTCTTTCTTCATTGGGTCTTTTTTACTGGGCTTTTTATCGCCGTAACAACAGTGATATGGGGGACGACGAGCCCAGGATAACCTCCGACGGCGGGACTTTTACCCGGGCCGCCTGCATAGATAGCGGTGACGCTCACTATGACGCTATCCAAGTAGTCTAAGAAGGCCTAAGCCTACCTGAGTCACCTAAAAATATGGCCATTTACATTACTGACCACTTCTGCACAACATAGCGTGCATTAATTGTTAGTGCAACAAATGTTTTTTTTTCATGTATACTGCAGGCTGCTGAATTGCATTCCGGTATAATTTGAAAGATTTAGAATAGAGAGGGAGACACACAAAAATATTTGTGATTCCTGGTCTTGTGAATGAAACTGCTTTTGTAGCAAGAAGCGCAATTCACTCACTTTGGACAGCAATAATTTTTGTCCGGATCCATCTCACCAGTCTCGTACATCTCTTGGTATTGAAGACACGCAATCGGCTGAAAATTAACGACGGATTCAAACCGAGCGCAAATCGCGTACAAAGAAACACGCATGTGTATGGTGTAACTCAGTGGCGGTCAAAGTATCTCACGACTAGACAAACTTTTCCCAACTCGATATCATTGGCGTAACTCTAAAGATACAAATGCACTCCAAACCCTAAATAATAGTTTGCTAAAATTTGCTAAAATAATTTCAAGTACTAGTGGTAGTAGTCTGAAACGTTAACTAGGGTCGGGCAAAATCGAGTACCAGAGTGATTCGATCCTGAATCGAGTCGAGTATCACTCAACATAACTTCGTAAAAGTATGAAAGATTTGTGAAGTTAAAAAATTCACCTTTCATACTGCCTCAAATAATACAATCCCAGTTCTACATCACATTATAGATCATTTCGCATTTTTCGGCCATACCGATTTTATTGCTCTTTGTGACAATGCTGATATGGTATTTCCATAAAGTGAATACTCCGAGTAGCTTTGTATAACATGTTTTGTAGGCTGTGATACTACCAAGCGAGGTTTCAAGGCTTCCCTAGTGGAAAATACTATCGAAACTGTAATCTTACTGGCAAGGAGCAAAAAATTTCAGTAGCCACTAACTACACTAACTTGACTCGAATGACAACAATTAAATACTCGATTCAGATTTGAGTATTCGAATGATTGTACCTAGCCCTAACCATAAGCACTCGAAGAGGTACAGCAAGCAGGCAAAACCTACTCGAGCTCTTCGAAAAAAGCAGAAGACTTCACTACTGACCACCTATACACGCAACTAACCTCGCAGCAGGCTTTAGTCTCACCGCATCGCAATTTCCTTCTGGGGCAGCATTCCTGGATCGGATTCTCCTCCAGCGTCATGTTCGCATATTCCTGACACACGCCCGGTTCCGGCACCGCTGGGTATGGCGGACACTCCTGGCACTTACATTCGTACTCCGGACAGCACTCGAAGTCAGGGTTGGTTCTGTGATTCTCCTCCCACGGGCCGCAGTCGGTCCCATTGAATTGAGGACACTCTCGTATCAAGACGGAGACGTCTGCACAGTCAATCTCAAATTTCGGACAGCACTCGTGGTTCGGATTGTTCAGTTCGGAAACTGGCACTAATCTTTGGTATTTTTTCAATATCTTTACTTCGTTGTCACACTGTTTGCATACACACTCCGTTTTACCACAACATTCACCAGGTATAGAGGTCGAATTCGCGATTTTGTAAGGGCCACAAATCACACTCGGGCATGTAACCATTTTTTCGATCAACTTTTGACTGCAATGGGTGTTGTTATCAGTGTCTTGGACACATTTCAAACGTTTACACGGGTCCACAGTGGGTATTTCAACACCAATCGGATAAAAACGGCCTTCGTAATAACACTGCGCAGGAGTCTCGCGTATCGTGTAGCATCCATCGTTTTGCCTTTCTAAATCGCAACGATACGTGACGCACACATTAGTTGGATTGGTCCAAACATCACCTACCGAGTGTAGGAATCCATCTTGAATACACGAATCGCAGACGCACTCCACTACGTCGCAACATCCGTAAGTACCGTTGTATCGGCGTACATATCCTGCAGTGCAGTTCTTCTCAAATCTCAGACAGTCGGATCGAAGTTCTGGTTCGGATTTACAAAAGACTTCATACACAGGACAGCAATGCAAGTCGGGCGTGCTATTCAGTACTATTTCGCCAGGTAACAATTCCTTCTCCAATTCCCCTTTGGTCTTGTAGCTTACGCCACAATTTTCAACGCACACACATCTTGTCTTAGGACAACAAAATCCCGTAAGTGGATCTAGCGCGCCGTCAGCAAATGCTATTTCGTCAGATTTACAGACTACGTCGTCGCAGCAAGCGTCGGTCGGCTTACACACGATTTTAGTCTCAAAGCAACAGTTTTGACTCGGGTTTTCCTCGAGAGTCTTATTTACTATGATTTGACAGGCATGGATCACTCTGTCTTCCGTAAACGCAGGGCATTTGCTTTCGACGCACACGCATTCATATTGCGGGCAGCATTGGCCAGCATCTCGCCTCACTTGCTCGAAAGCAGTCGGGCACTTTTTATCCCAATCCTCGCACACCAGACTTAAAATGCTGTCTTCGGCACAAACCACTTCGAATTCAGGACAACAGTACGTTTTCAAGTCACCCGATACCGGCCTTTGCGCAAGCTGTTCCCATGGTTCAATCTTCTGTTCCAAACTCGCGTAATATTGGTCATCACATTTTTTACAAACACACTCGCCTTGGGGACAACATTTGTCAGAACCGACAGTCACATTGACCTCCATAAATTCTGGACAAGTCACATCGCTGTAGCACCGCTTTTTCTCCGAAACAAGCACATACGTGCAATTACCAGCAATGTCTCTACAAGACAAATGGTGGCATTCTTTGCTAAGATCATCATAGTACATGTTTGGCACAATTTTAACAATGCTACCGTCTTGGTTTAAATCACAAAAAGGCTGCGTCTGCTCGATAGTGAAACAGCCAAGCTCATTCCTAATTGAAGTACAAGTGTTAATCATACACGATCCATTGATTACATCATTGAATACATCGCCGACATTGTAATAAAATCCTTTGTGCATACACACGTTACATTTGCAATAATACCGATCGCAACACCCTGTTTTTGTATCGTTTTTCGTCAGTACATAACCCTGCGTGCAAGTAATAAATTGTACATCGCACAAACCACGTAATTCGTGCGGCTCTTTACATACGGGAGTGTATTCGGGACAGCAGAACGCTGATGCGTCGACCATAAGTTTTTGCTCATCGGTGATGACGCGCAGCCATTCAGACTTGGAAACGTAACCATCACCACAAGGTTTACATTCGCAAGTATAAATCGGGCAACAAGCATCTCCCTTTTCAGATGAAATTATTATTTTGTCATATTCGCAAATAGGTGGTGGAGGACAAACATCTTTCACGGTCACTATAGTCAAAGTGCATTCGTCAACGACAGGATATTGCCAATCGCAGGTAATCGTACTGCACGGATCAGTGGGATTGACAACATGCGCACCAACTGATACAGTAACATCGTATTCAGGGAAAGAATACAAACAATTAGCGATATCACTTTCAATAACATAGCATCCATTCTCCAACTGATCGTAACTGCACCTGTAAGCAGCACAAGCACCATTATCTATCGCATACCATCTCTCCCCTGGTTTGTACATGTCCTCGCCGTGGAAACACACTTCGCAAATACACTCTATCTCTTCGCAACAGTCAGGAACTAGACAATTGGCCTCGTGCCGATAGCCAACGACACGACCTTTGCGATACCCCGGAGAACAAAAACTTTTTGGACATTGCTTTCTGTCGCAAACAGCCATGTCCACAGTGCAACATCCATCATCTGTCTTTGTCGGTGATAATACGTTCCACGGACACAGCTCAACATTATGAGATGGCGGACACGACACGCGCCTGCACACATATTGCTTGCAACTCGTACTGCAATTTCCTACGACAGCATACTCTGATTGCACCACAGCCTCAAAGCATTCACCACAATCCGGTTCTGGATCGCAAGGCCATATTTGCGCTACACAATCGCTTTGAGTGACACACCCACAATCATCAGTCTCCAACGCCACTGCTCTACACCCAGACAACGACGTGCAGTTGATGGTAGGTTCTTTAGGACAGTCTTCAGCTGGTGGACACTGACAATAGATCGAAGTGCAGGAATTATTTTTCACCACAATCGCAACATAAGGGGCAGAGCATGTAGTAGCTTGATTTGGATCAATGGGACACTCACATTCGTAAGTGCTACAGCACGATTCTTCGTTACGATAAGCCACTGGTACTTTCGGTATTTCGCATTTCGGTATAGTGGGACAAGTATCAGGATCGCACACGCAATGATAAGCAGGGCAACATCCAAAGTCAGAGTCACTTCTGACTGACACATATCCAATACCGCATGATTCATTGTAGTGAGAGCAATATTCTTGGATAGCAACAGCTGGCTTGCATACCGACACATATTCGGTACAGCATTCAGTATTTGCAAGAGGCAAAAGCATGAGATCATCCGTCAAATTTCTTTCCAGCGATTCTTTAGTCATATAATCATCGCCACAATCGGGACAGACACATTCGTAGGTGCCACAGCAATCATTTTCATCCATTTCGGTAAATTTCAGCAATTTTCCCGGAAGACAGGTAGGAGGGTTGGCTCTTCTAGTCTCTTGTACACTTACATTCGCGACGCAAGTACCGTTGTCTACGACCCAATCGCATTTGATAAACGAGCATGAGATGTTTGGATGGTCCACAAATGTTCCAATCGGAATTTGCAGCGTGCTATTGTCAATTTGGATCTCACATAGTTCTCGATAATCTATAACAGCAAAACATCCGTCTGTATTTCTGTCGTAAGAACAAACTTGTGAAACACAAGTTCCGTTATCGAGCTCCACCCATTTATCGCCAGCTTCAAAAATTCTACCTTCGTGAATACAGGCGTTACACACACAATCGTAAGCGTCGCAACATCCGATTTTGGTATCATTTCTCTCTAATGTGAATCCTGGTGGGCATGACGGGTGGTGTCGTTTGCAAATAGCGGCAATCTCATTTTGAGGCCGGCATTCCTTTGCGAAATTTTGACAACACTTTGCATCAGATTCGGTCACGATTCTTTCATCCTCTCCCAATGTCGCTTTCAATTCTTCATAAGCCACATATTCGATATCGCATTCCTTACATACACACTTATTAACACCGCAACAGTCGTCATTGTTTTGTTTCGTCGTGTTTAATTCCTCGTCAGGAGAACATATCTGTGGTGCGGGGCAGTGTTTATCCTCAAATATCAGTTCCACATTGCATCCTTGAGACAGGTCAGATTTCCAGTCGCATCTCACAAACTGACATTTGTTATCTTGATTTTCGATAAATGCTCCCACTGATATTTCACTTTCCTTATAACGGCAGACTGCAGTCTCATACATCACCGAGTAACAACCAGCTGAGTTGGTGTCATTCGTACAAAATAGTTTTCTACACGTACCGTTTTCGACTGCATACCAACGATCACCAAGGTCATAGATGTTGCCATCATAAATGCACGCATCACAAACGCAGTGGTGCATTTCGCAACAGCCCATCTTTGTACCGTTACCCATTGATATATATCCAGTACGGCAAGCAACTTCATATCGTCTGCAGAAATCGACATTGTCTTCCTTACATTTTTTGGAATAGTTGGCACAGCACTGAGTTATATTCTCCACGACTATTTCTTCATCCGGCCCTAATCCCAGAAGAATATCTTCTTCAGTAACAAAACTTGGGTCGCAAGGCGGGCATACGCAAGTGTATTCATCGCAACAATCATCAGCTTTCTCTCTGTAAGGAGTGGAAATCTGATCACCTGGACACACGATTGGAGTCGGACACGAATTGTTTGTAACTACAATATCCTCCCGGCAGACATCTGCGTCTCTGTCATAAACCAAATTACATACGACAGTTTTACATTTGTCAGAGGGATGTAATCTGTGAGAGCCTACGGACAGGAATGTTCCTTCAAAAATACAATACGAGATTGTGTCTTCAACTCCATAGCAACCATCTCCCGAGCGTTTCTTCGTGCATACCTTTTTCTCACAGTCGCCATTAGTTACCGTGTACCATTCATCCCCGGGATTGTGCAGAGTATCATTAACGATGCATGTATTGCATTCGCATCTATACGTTTCGCAGCAGTTTTCCATCACGTCATTACTGACTCTACTGTAGCCGTACGGACAGGTGATGTTGTACGCCTCACAGAATCGTTCCATGTCGACTGTGTTGTCACAAACGATTTCATACTCCGGACAACACATATCGTATTCCTTGATCACAACTTTTTCATAATCCTTTGCAACATTTTCCAAAGCTTCCTTCGACATATAATCGGTATAGCACCCTGCACACTCGCAGTCTATCTTCTGACAGCATGTGTAATCGGTGTCGTTTTCCGGGGAATCAGAATAAACCAATCTCATGGGCGGTCTGCAGGTGCGCTTTTTCCAATATAAGTTATCAATGCATTTTCTTTCAGCTTCTATCGTCGGCAAGCAGCTACATATGTCAAAACATCCAGATGGATCGCTGATGGGTATATAATCCATCCCCGGTGCCGAGTCGCAAATTCCTGTCTCGTTATTTGGAAAATACGGAGTCTCTGTCACGTTATCAGGGAACATATTTGGATCGCAAACACACTCATACTGTGTACAACACGGGTCTGTATCATTATCAATGTGTAAGGTTCTGTATTTCGGACAAGTCGGTTTTGATTCGCACAATATTCCTGCGCAAGTACAAACAGAGGTGTTGCAGCATACTTTGTTATGATCACCTGACACAATAACGGGGAGGTATTGTTGTAGTCTGCCGTATTCGCAGGGCTCAGGTTGCGGGCAGTGTTCATAATCACACACGCATTCATACTGCGGACAACATTCTCCGAGCGAGTTATTTCTCATGCGCGTAAAGTTTTGCGAACAAGTGTAATTCCACATAGGACACACAATCCGCAGATCCTCCTCTGACTTGCAGGCGCAACTTACAATGGGACAGCAAAAGTCCTCATCATTCGAATCAAAATAGGCTACCGCACGTTCGTAATGATTACAGCTTGGCTGAGCAAAACCATCGTTATCACAAGCACGTTTCTTACATTGTAACACATCACAAGGGGAATCGCAAGAAGCTGAATGATTTCCATTGGAATAAACCGGCACATGGCATTTTTCACAATCTATTTTTGAGTTACAAGCATCGCCATCGCGGACACATTGAGATTTAGTCGGACAACCGCATATCTCATCGTACTCTGTCACGTTTGATTTACATCCAGGATAGGATGCGCAGCTGTCATTCAAACTCGTACATTCGCAATCACAATACTGCACAGGGCATTCTCCTGTCGTGTTTTTTAACACATGAAACCTCGACTGGCATGCGACACTTGCATTGAAAGGACGGCATTCACAACCGATAGCGCAGCACTCTCTTTCATCATAGACAGGGATTTTTCCGAATTCGTCACAACCTTTTTTGGACAGATCTGGACACGTGGAGGACAAGTCGATAATGTCGTATCGTCCGCATTCGCCTGGTGTGGTGTCGTTACGGCAGTAGTATTTGAGACACAGATTCGTTGTGGACGAAACGGTTTCATTAGACGATATCAGATCTCCGGTGTCTGGATGTATGCAGTCGGGAGTGCAGTCTGTTGAAAAAATACAACGGCGTGTGGCTCTTTGCTAAAATTACTTTAGTGAGGCGGAAAAAATGCTTGGTTTTGTGTATGCAGTGCTCACAATTACTCTCAGACAATTCTACTTTTGTGAATAATTTCAACTTGAAAATATTTGAACATGCATACGGTATCTAATCTGCAACATCAATTGGTTCGGTTATGCTAAACCTTGGATGCGTGTAAAAATACATTGAAATTTGAAGGGCATTGTTTCAAAAATAGGCTAATATGTACTATAATTACTGTTCGATCAATTGCAGGCTGATTTTATCACAGAATTTCTTTAAACAATTATATTTGTACTTGTAATTTACAATTCGTAGTACGGCATCGAAATATATGTGTTAACTGAAGTGAAAAGAAATACCGTGTCTTGAAGGCAAGTAGTTGAGTAAATAATAATTCACAGTACATTCAATTGAAATCATGATGAACTAATATGAAATATAATGATGCTACCAGTGATCATGTGCGTGTCCACCCTCTAAGTGTCAATCATTTGGAAGTAAAACTGGACATTGTGCACAGTCAAAAGCAATGAAAAAGAAAATGCAACTCACCGCACTCTGGCCCAAATATTGCACACCCACATTCGTCAACAGCAGTGACTTTTGCCTGCCGATTTGCTGCAGTGCCGCTACAAGGATCGTCCATGCATTGCGTGCAGCCTGAAACGTGAAAAAAGCACTATGATTGCAAAATGCTTCAATGCGCATTATGATTGGCATCAGATGCAGATTGCCAACATCATCGTGACTTTCCAAATTCAAGATTCCATTCTACCTATATTATTCACACCAACATCATCTTACTTACATTTAACAGCAATTCAACGAATTACATAATTCTCGACCAATATGGTACCAGAACAGTAATGTTCAATGACAGGTGAAATTGGGCGTAACGCAGGGGCATGAATGAAAATACCGAAATGCTGTATATATCTCTATACACGCAGTATGTGAACAGAGTTGACAAAAATATCGCAACATCAAAATCATATTTCTGAACACGGATTCCTGAAATACATCGTCATACATACATTTCCTCTTGACACAATCTTCACTCGAAGAATTTCTGAGAACGTACCCAACAGCACAGGCACAGTCCGACACAAAAGCAGATCCGCAAGTCTGAAAGACAGTGGTGTAAGCAGCACCATACAGCAAATACACTGAGATGAAACTTACAGGATACAGGTTGTCACAAGACTCTTCTATTCTACAGGTGTCGACACATTCCTGATATACTTGAGTTTTCGGACAAGTCCGTCTTGTAACATCTGCGAAAAATGACTTAGCAAGCATATGTTGGGAAGAATGTTATAATTTCAAAGCAGTATAATTTTTGGCACATATACATAGGCATATTCAGCATAGCATGATTTTGGATGCTTATTCGCCGTAGTAATGGCAGAGATTTATAGAGCTATATTCCTATACATACATGGCTTCTGGGGTCAGCAGGTAAATCATTTCACGGGTTAAGGACAGACTCTATGTCGATACATCGATACGTCTAAAACAATTCTGAAAAGTTTACTCTTTTCACAACGAAATTCCTCAGTATAGTTTGCGCATATTCCTTTCTCTCTGCGACATTGATCGATTTTCTGTGCCACAAACGGATTGGTGCAGACGTTGCATTCATGGTCAATCGTCGTCAAACTTGATAAACTGCCGGTGAAGCATTGGCGTCTCTCACACTGAGCCACCATCGAAGTAACGTTTTCTCCTTCAAAGCACTTTGCTGAATAAGAGCTCATGATCACCAATTAGATAAAATAATAAGACATCTCAAATATACAGTGAACTGATATACATTGCCAGTTTGGGATAAATACACAAATAAGACTATTTGAACAATTGCTTATATATTTCGTAGAGCTGCCCTCTGCTAAAGAATTGATAAAATCAATAGCTACTGAATTTGCGATTTATCATTTTTAAGTGCCGGAATTATTTCTATACGGATGTCCTTTGCCCGTGAATACACTGCGCATGCCCGTGACGGTAAGCATTCACTGTTAACTTTCAAGTTATCAGCACTCGCATCAGCGTAACGGAAATTTTGGTAGTATTGGATACCCAGATTTAACTGAAGATCTTAATAGATATCTATCGGTTTTCTCAAATTGAAATATCAACTTGACATTGCAATTAATAAGAGAGTACTCACAAAACACAGCATCAAATAACTGCTCGCAAGGATTTGTCATTCCCACTTTCTCGCATGAACTGCAGTTGTGCACGCAATTGTTTGCGTCTTTGCAATAATCCTCGTAGCAGGAATTATCTTCTCCACAAGGGGCCGGGCAAGCGTCATCAGTTTCAAAATGGGACAAATTCATCGCTGGTAATGGGCAGCTGTCTGCAGATACGTTGGACCACTCACAATGACCTGTAAAGATAACATAATACTCAGAGATTGCCAGGGATAAAGTACTTCTGCTCTTCCAGTGAATTCTAGTTCCAACTATTCACCGAAGCGTTTATATTATTACTTCTATTTTAGTTGTTTAGACAAAACTACTTACATTTTACTGGATTTTGTAAAGTGTTAAGTAGCATTGGGACGTCTGCACCACTTTTATCAATGAAATTGTCATAACAACCTGGTGAAATAGCCCTCGTATCACAGTAACTGAATCTTTTTTGAAAATTGCACCATTCGTAATGTCACCAGTTATTTTGCGCTAGTCGCGAAGATGGAAATTCAAAAGTAGAAACTCCTGATTAACTGTGATCCTTAACCAAAATACCTACTTGTGTACTTCCAAGTCATCATTCATTCATTCATTATCTACTTCCTCTTGAAGTAAATGTTATTTCTACTTCAACTTGGGTATCAAAAATGACTACTTTGAGTAAAACAGGCTAGTTTGGTAATGTGGAGCTAAAGATTGTGATTTTATACCATAGATGAACAAACTACTAATTATATATTGTGCGGGTATATTCATACAGCCAAACTAACCAAACACGCCAGTTGTTCGTCTCATGCCATTTGTGACGTCCAACTCCACCGAAAACACGCCTTTCGACACCGATACGAAGAGTCCAAGCTTTGGAAAGCGCATAGTCGCAAGTTGATAGCACGTGAAAAACCGGGCCCTCTCTTCTGCCGAATGGCTGTACGCCCACTTGGTTTGCACGCCATTATCCGATTCAGGAGCCAACATGCTCACTTTCCCATCAATAAATAGCTGTTAAAACATCATCAACTCTTGCGCAGAAGTACATTTAACGGACTAGCACCATTGCGTTTTGTTATAGTCACATTATTATTTGCAACGTTACTTAGATGAAATAGTCAAAACCATTTGAAAATATGCAACCTATATCAAAGCAAGAAAAATAGATTTGAAATCACACCTCTCTAGCACTGCTATCTACTGACAAGTTGATAATTCTTACAAACCCTTTCTAACGGACGTCCGTAAACTATGTAAGTTCGATTCTCGTAAATCAATTTTAGATAATCCACACAAAATTTTCCAGTATCAAAATTTCCATTCGGATAGAGCTCATCGCATGCACCAATGTTGAATTCAATTTGAAATCGATCGGTATGGATCTCCTGTAAAAATATTGATAACGTTAGGATTTAGGATAAAATAAGCTGTCAGCATCTGCCAAAGAAGCACAGGCACCAACATCCAAAGGTATAGACCAGCTGCTACTAAGCATCACTTTCAAAACATACCTTCAAGCCTAAGTAGGTACAGTTTGCTTGTAGATTGAACGGTTCCCGGCAATCCATCGGCTGTAAACTGCTGGACCCGATTCCAGTGGCCAAACCTGTAACACAAACATTGAAGTTGATACATGTTTCTCATTCCTGGATGACTACACTTACAGCTACACATAACTCGATTACAGCAACCATCAAACTTCGTCGTGGTCTTCTGATTTGTGTCACATTTACGCGCAGGTGGACATTGCTTGGTCACTAGGTAGAGGATAATCATATTAGATAGAGTCAAATGGTAGGATCACAACTGAAGGAGGCTTCCGGGTACATAGTTGCTTCAAATAGTGCATTTTGAGTACTGTGATATTATTGAACCTGCTGAATTGTGATAACTTTATCATAATGATTTTAATTGACTTTTACTGATGGCACAGAACTTCAATATATAATTGAATACGAATAACGCATTCATATTGGAATATACCCAAATATTTTAGGCTGACACTTGCATGGGGTATATTATACTAGTTACTGAAGATTACTCCTGATAAGTTTCAGCCAAAAATACTTGGCTTTATTTGAATATGAATGTTTATTCAATTTGAGTACTTTTACATTGCAAGGATCTGTGCATTACCGCATTCATATCGTTCTCCACAACATTGGTCGTTTGTGATATTGACTTTTTCTGCGCACGGACCACACTCGGTCATTTGATCACACTTTTTCACGACTTCCGCTGGCTCGGGACATGCGTCTGTGTTATTATTTTGCCAACTGACAATGACTACGGTGCATGGATCACCGTCATCGATAGGCAGCATTTGGCCAGCCTGATAAAGAAGAAGCATTTGTAAATGTAATTGTTTGTAACAAACAGCACGGTTTATATGTTGGCTAAGATCAATTCTTTTGGCTCCCGACATAGTGAAAATCTAGTATGTAACATAACAAAACCAGACGAGTTCTAAACTGAAAACTTATGTGGAGCTTGATTGCCATTGAGTGAATACATGAGAATTACTGAAACAGTTTGCAGCTCTATGTAAATTGTATATTATTACTCCAACAAGTGCGTGACTCTTATTGTAGCGTTTTGCACATCAGTACAAGTATTCACCTCATAAAGTATTCCCTCGTAGATATGGTGGTCACATCCTGAAAATAGGCGGATTTATGAAATTCATTCAAGCAATTGTGATTTAAGAGCATTCTGATAATAGTAAACAATAATGTAATGGGTTCTGATCACATCAAAGTATATAAAACTGTTTCATGCTATCCAATCCACAGAAAGAAAGCAGAGGTAAAGAAAATCTTGAATATGTCTCATCCAAACGTATAAATGCAAGGTCACAACACATGGTAGTCACGAACAAGCCATTAGACCTGGAATTGTTTGATTAGCAGACAGACATACTACATACTAGCAAGTAAGTGAATGATGAATGATCAATGATCATTATTGCAACTTCAGGGAAAATACGAACAAATTATAGCATAGCATCATAAAGTTATCTCTTGGTAAAATGAGCTTAGTTTAGGATGTAAACAGAAATGCTGACCCGGAACTTCATGGATAGCATCTAGCATTTATGTAAAGAAACCAACGTGCTTGGATATCTATATATCCTCAAATATCACTATACAACGGCAATACAAGTCACCATTAAACTGATATCATATTGACAAACCATCAGTACTATTACTACTCACTGCAATATTCGACTTGACAACAGTCGGTTGACGCCGTTTCATTTACTATGACAGTATATCGGGGACCGTCGCATGTGATGTTTGTCGAACAATTTTGATATTCATCAACCATCTCATGCTGTCCGCATCCTGTTTCTGACACTTGGCAAATGTAACTGACACACGGATTGTCAGTGTGAACAACCTCGCCAGGTGAGAATACACTGCCATCAACCGGATTTTCACAGTTTGGAGTGCAAGCTGAAAATATGATACAAATCTAAGTTGTGATGTTAGCAGAACACGCCAGTTGTTGGAATTTGCAATTGGGTGGTTTTTAGTAGTTGAAATTGTCGAGATCCTCACTAATCTACAATCCCAATAGCTTGGTACCGAACATTAGCACTGCCAGTATATCAATATTTATTAAATTAACTTATTACATAGCTATATTTGGATATTTCTTTCACTAATGTTCGCCAATGGGCACCAACACCCAAAATATGCAATACTGCAGCACACAATTACATGACTCTGGGTAAGCATGACATACAACATATCAAGTACTATTCCATGATACCATATCAATACCATGAACATTTACGTTTCGGATCTTTCAAATAGGGGAGTATAAAAAAGCTGGCATATTATGCTACATATGATGCTTATTCTATCGCAAACAATATATTAGTTCCGCTAGCTATATCCATCATCCAACAATACTCACCGCAATCGCCGACAACTATCGGACAAAGACACTCATCAGTGCCATTGGTAGGAGCTTCCCAATTAGCAGGTGAATCTTTGCATGGGTTTTCACAACTTTGACAGCCTGTTTCACAAATGAATTGTTTATGTCCTTAACTAATATTAATCAAAATTAGGATATCGAGCAAGATACAGACGACAAAAAGTATACCATTCAACATTTTGCACTTCAAAAGAATATGGAAATTTGGGCAATGGGCGTGCGTTTGGTATGGATGAAATGATTAACTCACATTTTTCAAGGATGCAAATATCACTGCTAAAATCTTTCACATATCCGACATCGCAGCCACAGCCAGACGTAAATATCCCACAGGGCTAAAACACAATTCCATATTTTGGTTGCAAAATTGAAGAAGAATATTGTTAATAAGATAGGAGCAGGGTGTCAGTAGTCAATCATTGAATTGATTGAAACAAAGTATTATTAATTTGATAAAAATAGCAAATAAAAATCAGAGTAATGTAGCATGTGAATATGTTTTTTTTCAGTTTGTTATGGTAATGTTAACCACAAGGAACATTTTTAAATTAGAACTGACTGATTTCAGGCTCATAGTGTTGTGCAAAGTACTGACGCTTGCCATGTAGATTAAAAATAATGGTATATAACTAGATTCCAGCATAATAAACAGCCTACACTACAAGGCAGACAAAAACCATACAAACAGACTTTAAAAAGTGTGGTCTCAAAGAGTTAAATGCATGTATGGCACAGCACTCGTGTATTGAATACTACAGCCACCATGTAACGCACATTTCAATATCAAACTACACAGAACATAAATCACGCACAATTTCCACAACAAAAGAACACATCTCACAGGATTAAGATTCAAGCAAGTCCTTGTAAAATGGCAGACGTCTTCACACTCATAATAAATCTGATTAGCCGGACACGAAACATTCTTTTCCGCTAAATAGAATATAATTATAAACACAAATTCTGCACAGCAACCCCAGATTTACCTGCATCACAGCCTAGGAGTTCAAAGTAATTAACACATTGTCCGTTATCTCTTTTGCAACTTCTGATTTTGTCCAAAACAAAAGAATTAGTGCATATTTCGCATTGCGCTTTGACGGTATCCAGCGGGGTCACACTTTGATTGAAACACAGTAACTTTTCACATTCGTTGACGAGCAAAGTCATGTTTGATCCACTAGTACAATTTGCTGAAAACAGAGCATACAACACATGATTAATTATTTTTATGTGATGCAACAGACTGATTTCATTGCGACATCATTGTCATCGGGATGTTATAAACTTGTTTGGGATAGATTTAAAAACTTCAATGTACAATTGAAAGGTATATTCATATTGAAATGAACCCAAATATTTTCGGCTGACACTAGTCAGGGTCCGAGGTGGTCAAAGTAGTCAAGAAAGCTACTCAAGTAGAAGTAGAAGTAGTGACGAAAAAATCTACTCAAGTACAAGTAGAAGTACTTCTTTCATAAGCAACCTAAAACTACTTGAAGTAGAAGTAGAATTGACTGACTTTAAATCTACTCAAGTAAGTAAGTAGTTTGGAAAAC
>ATSW01016355.1:0-10060 GCA_000444245.1 Botryllus schlosseri | reverse complement strand
AAAACTATAAAAGTGAGATTGACTTGTGACTCGGAGCCTTGTGACTTGGTTACAACCCTGGACTGTATAGATATTATGTTTCAATTTAGTAACTTTGGATGCAGACTATTTTTAGCGAGTTTGTTTCAAGATTTAGCGACATCTAGCGATTTTCAATACCAGTTTTAGCGATTTTTGTCCGCCCGGAGTTGGCAACACTGTTCAGGAGGCTACATGTCGGCACGACTGGGACTGGGTTTATATAGCTCAGTGGGCTATATAGGCTATTCGTCTGAAGTTGCTAGAATTTCGATGTTCATGTCGGAGGGTTCTAGCATTTAGCAATGTGTGTGCAAGTGTGCATGCTACATAGCACACTGCAGGATTAATATCTGATATGGTTGTCGCGACTATAGCATGTCGGTTTGTATCGCTGTGACCTGTGAGTACATAGCGCGAGGTGAGGAGATTCGAAATACCTTTAAATCCTATATCGAAGTTGTCCCAGACATGCGCATTAGGAGATCACCCACCGCATAGTAGACGAGCTCTGCGACTACGAGCACATAAATACAAAATCTATATAAGGCAGGCGGCGATGCAAATTGGAGTTGTAGGAAATTAATTAACACACATATTTTTAGGCAGACAAAGTAAGAGTAGTTTTGGGGGTTCTGAAAAGCACTGATTCCGAATATGGCATTGTTTTTTTTCTTCAAATTGGCTCTTCTTTTACGGATAACCCAGGGGGCTATTTTGACCAAAATCTTCCATTTTCGCTGCGTTGGGCCATTGGCTAGATAGAAAATCGGCTCAGTCGTACTATAAAGTTTGGAACTTGAATCTATACTTGTTAACTTTGCACACAGAAGACTCTCTTAAATCAAAATATAGCAACAGCACTATATTTAGGGATATTAGATTTATCATAATTATAGACTTTCACGAATATCATGTACATAAATAAACTCTGGTCACGTATCTAAGTATTTACGTAGAATCGTAGATACTCAAATAACGTGGCATTATTTCAATCAGTTTTATGTCAACCACCTATTGTAAATTTGAAATAATCAGTTAGAATATGATAACATGATATATTTTGCAGCACAATTGTTTTTTTTATACGATTTTTGCCTGTAAGCAATTTAGTGCAGTTTCTCGAAAGGTTCCAGCCAGCAATGGTCTGCCATATTATGTTCATTTCATCTGCCCTGTTATCTTTCTTTTGTTGTTCTGATGTCTTGGTGGAACCTCTCCCCTTGCTAATCAACAAGATGTTCAGGAGATATATCAAGACGACTGAACAGGAATTGAACTTTTATGCCAATGTTTGTTCCAAGTTTTCCATATGCAGATTCGAATTTTCGGACCAACTGTTTGTAGTTGAGTGCTTTCTGATTATCTTGAAAGTTTTATTTTTTACATCTTAGGAGAAATTCCATGCAGTGAGCTCCTTCCTATTCCTAATATGAAATTGGAATCTTTCATCAGTTTTCGAATCTGAAATCTATCAAAGATACCAGATTTAAGCTTCTCGTTTGATAGGGTTTCTAGGTATACCCACTTTGTTGACTCAGCGGAAAATTATCCAATTACAAGTCAAATGATATGCATATGAGTATTGTAGTTGAGCTGTTCACGGTCAAAATTTATAGCTTAATACTCCTCTTTAATCTTGGTAGAACGAGCAATTGATACAGGAGAATATATGTTTCCGTTGTGCAAAAGTACAATTTTTAGGCTAGACAAACTGCGTTTTCGACAAACACATATTTCACATCAGATCATGTTAATAGAATGACTGAGTTCTTCATAGTCAATGATCTATTTATGCGCAGTATAATTTGAAAAAAACTACAATTTTCTTCCTACCAAGTGAAATATTGAAGGGTAACAGTAATTTTGGGCTTTTTTACGGGTATATATATCTTCTGAACAAGAGCCAATCTGGCAAAACTAAATGTGATATTCGCAACCTCAAAAACCCCAGAAACAGCTCTCAGTTGTTCTGCCAAAAAAGTTTTCTCGTTTCGTTGACCAGTGTAATTGGTAATATACAAGCCTGATGTATAAAAAATTTGTAACTATTAGAAGTGCATGATGCAGCCTCCTCAAGGATACTGTTAAACACTCTGAACAGTATTTCACATTTATGCAGGATCACACATGTAGGCCTATAACAAAAGTCGTATGTTGGGCGGTTTGGGTGATGGCCCATTATGGAATTGGAATTAGTATTGTCAAATATACAATTGTGAAGTATAGGCCTACCGGTACTCAACTCATCATAATTGCTAGTTCGTCTGTCTTGTAGATGTGACAAGAATGAAGGGATTTTGTGGTCAGTATGATATCATGTAAAATGTCAACATATTGTAAAAGATACTCTTTATTCAGCAGTTGAGGTCATCAGCCATGGCCTCTATGTTTTTACATCATAGACTACTGCATATACTGTATCAGATTTTCTGTATTGTATTCTAATTTTGATCGTGAGATAATCTTCACTCATAGTACTAAGTAAACTTATAGGGATGTTTCATACAGTGTCAAAAGCTTTAAATTCAATTAACAGTTGAGGGAAAGAACAAATGTACACCTTGAATAAACTGTCATTCTGATTTCGATGCGGTTTAACAACCATACCATATGGACTGTTTAATATTTGAAATTTAATCTGTTGGTAGGCTGATCATGCAATGTAGCACTGTGCTGGCAATCCCAGATCAGAGTACTGTAGTTACCTTCAATTTCCAAGGCCAGACATTGTTTTTGTGTAAAAATATTGACTTAATTTTCTTTCAATAACATTACCTTGAATTTGCTGTTAATGTTCCTGATGTTACCGTATATTTAATTAAAAAAATATTTTTGTCAAATTGCTGGTTTTGAGAGTGGATTATAATTGTGCTACGTTTCAGTTCTAGATCTAGTTTTTGTTATAAAACACTTTCTAATCGTAATGGAAAATATACCAGATGAAGAAGTCCAAGATGAGGAGACCGTGTTGAAAATGCGACAAAACCAGGTGACTGACGAGTCCCTGGAAAGCACCCGTCGTATGGTCGGACTTATGGAGGAAACTCAAGACGCCGGAATTAGAACCCTTGTCATGTTGGACGAGCAAGGAGAACAACTGGACCGTATCGACGAGGGCATGGATCAGATCAACCAAGACATGAAACAAGCTGAGAAAAATTTGGAAGGGCTTGAGAAATGTTGCGGGTTATGCGTGTGCCCTTGGAATAAAGCTAAAAATTATGAGAAAGGTAACGATTACAAGAAAGCGTTCAGTAAAAAAGAAGATAATCGTGTTGTAAGCGACCAGCCGGGCGCGAGAGTACAAGACGAGCGTTCCGCGGCTCAAGTCGGCGGCGGATTCATCAAGAAGTATAACAAAGACGACGCAAGAGAAAACGAAATGGAAGAAAACTTAACCCAAGTGGCGGGAGTAATAGGCAACCTGAAACATATGGCGTTGGACATGGGTAACGAAATCTCGTCTCAAAACGCGCAAATTGATAGAATCAATTTGAAGGCGGACGCCAATAAAGGCAGGATTGATGTCGCTAACGAAAGGGCCGCGAAAATTTTGAAGGATTAAGCTCGGATGTGTGTAGGGATTCTGTAAAACTTTTTCTTCAAAAACTATCGTAAGACGTGATATTATTATTAATCATAAAATAGCACAATTATAAACTGCCCTATGTTTTGCCTGTGTGAAGTTCTCAGTATTTTCTGTAATTTTGCAATGTTTGTATAACTGAGACTAAATTTTACCAACAACTAACTTGCCATAATGTAACAAGATAAAAACATGTAATGATATCAGTTTGCTGGCATACAATACATTCCATTAGCGATAGGGCTGGCCACCACAATGATTTAAGTACTCGAATCTGATCCAATATGTATTCTAATAATTAGAGTTTAGTAGTGAAGGAAGATGATTTACGAGTACTGAAAATTTAGGCTCCTTGCCACTAAGAGTTAATTTATCAACGAAAATTACAGTTTCGATCGTAATTTCCACTGTGCTAGCCTTGAAACCTTGAACGGTGATACAGCATCATGCGGCAATGGTTAATTTTTTGTTTTGAGCACTCCATACATGATACATTGGCCTATGATATATTACCTAGTTCTGAGTGTGATACTATTCTTGCCTCTGCTTGGTAAATGATTAGACATGCATTTCCGTGATCATCACAGTATTAGGTAGCTGGAATTGAAAATTGTAGGAACCCGTCATCCTGACGAGGTTACTTTCTATTTCTGCGTTTGGAATACTTCCAAACATGGATACTAGCAGCGTCACTGCATGGATAAATTAATTGCTATAGTCAAACTTCATGGTGCTAAATGTCTATCCTGTAGCGACGTTCAAGTGAGGTCAAAATCAATTGGCTGGCATACATCCTGTTTGATGATAACCGTAGTCATTATTCATATATCATTCCACTGTTCACTGGTACTGTATTAGTAATACACAAATTGTTATTTTACCTCAGACGCATTGCATTTCATGAGATTACGCAAATTATGTTTCTGTTTTTCTCCTGGTTTGAAAGAAAGTGGGAAAAGTCTAATTATGTATCATTGCATGGATATGTTACTTTTTGTATTTTCTATAACATTTTTAACATTGCATCTGTTTATGCTCGTATATTTACACTCTGTTTTGCTTTGCCTAAGTTGGTGTTACCGTCACAAGATTGCAGATTGCAGTAATGATTTCGGATCTTTAAAATATGGCTTTGAAATGAGTCATAGTATAGAAATATTGATTTGGTCAAGATTTGTGAGGCTACTATGACATTGTATTTCATTTGATCAATCAATGCATGCCTGCTGGTAACATTTTCTTATAGAACTGCCCAGTTGTCAATCATTTAATATAGATCTATAAATTATTTCCCTGCTGTCATCGCTAATATATGAAGTCCCATACATGTCTGTTGTTTCTTTTGTTAATATTAAATTGTTCTTGTTCTTTGGATTTATACTTCAAATTAGGTAAACATGCTTGTGTGATAGTGTGTGTATTCACTAACGAGTAAATCTCTATTTAAGGTAAATAGATAACTAAAGTGTGTATTGCGCATGTGAGGATACTACGACTCGTAAAGACTGTCTTGATGATTGCTGAAAAGTCAAGTTTCTTGCAATCCTAAGTGAAGATCCTGTCTCGCGGGATATCTAAATGCAAAAAGTCTTTCCTTGTGCATGAATATTAAAGTAAGGTGGCTGTCGAAATGAATTGATTTATATTCACTTCTAGATCATTTCTACACTGTGGTCTTCATCGGGCTATTTCTAGGCACTCGAAGGAACCAAACTTGGTTCATTCAACTCCTTCAACATATATCTGTTTATCAATGCTGGATTTCTATTAGGGGTACCGGTACTCTCGTTATTTTACCTGCTGATACACATCATCCATCATCATCATGCATATGTTATTTTGCAGTTGAATCTCTCCCTAATATATTCTATTTTGCCATTACCTTGCAGAATTTTGCACCAGAATTATGAAGGGTATACGAGCCGGCTACTAGTAAGAAATAAACACATCTGGTCACTTTCATTAGTGCAGATGATAATGTTTGGAAGGCGGATTGTGGAATCGTAATTTCAACTGGTATTTCTTTGGATACAATTGAATAATTTATTCATATTGAAATTCTCCGGTTGGTGATTACCCCTGGCGAGTGTCAGTCAGAAATAGTGGGGGAAATATTTCAATATCAATATATAATTCAATTGTGCACAAAAGATAACAGTTGAAATTGCGATTCTGCAAACATTTTTCCAAAAATTAGCTCCTAACCAGTGCTGACGATTGCTCTTTGCTAGTGTCAGCCGAATATGTTCGGGATTATTTCAGTGTGAATATCTTATTATTCAATTGTATGCTGTAGTTCTGTACATCCAAGAGTCTCTTCAACTGTTATTCTTTTGCTGCACATGTGATTTCAGACTTCTCTATAACCATACTTAGAGTCCTATCCTCCGCGAAGGCACAGTTTCTGCCGTATTGACACTAGTTATAATCGGATAAAAGATGGCGGACGATGATTTGCGTAACGAGCTCGCGGACTTGCAAATGCGAGGTAACCAGTTAACGGACGAATCCCTGGAAAGCACCCGTCGAATGGTCGGACTTATCGAGGACACTCAAGATGCCGGGATTAAAACACTTGTCATGTTGGACGAACAAGGCGAACAGCTGGACCGTATCGACGAGGGAATGGATCAAATCAACCAGGATATGAAACAAGCTGAGAAAAACTTGGAAGGGCTCGAAAAATGCTGCGGATTATGTGTGTGCCCTTGGAATAAGTCTGCAAATTACGAGGACAGCAGCGGTTATAAAAAAGCCTTCAGTAATAAAGACGGAAATCGAGTTGTAAGCGGTCAGCCCGGTGCGAGGGTACAAGATGACAGGACCAAGGCCCAAGTCGGAGGTGGATATATCAAGAAAATCAACGAAGATGACGCTAGAGAAGACGAAATGGAAGAAAATCTGACGCAAGTAGCCGGAGTGCTCGGAAATCTAAAAAGCATGGCGTTGGACATGGGCAACGAAATCTCTACCCAAAACGATCAAATCGATCGCATCAACGTAAAGGCGGAGGCCAATAAGGGCAGGATTGATGCGGCGAACACTAGGGCTGCGAAAATTCTCAAGAGTTAGACTGATCATCGTTACTTGTCATACGATGAAAACCAATTAGCCTATACAATGTTATTGAAGAGCAGCTCACATCGTATTGCAACTGAGGAACGTAAATCATCCAAGTGTAGTTCAAACTGATCCAGTGTTTATGTAAAATAAGTGTACACGTTCTCAGTGGTTTCGGAAATTTTCTAATTCTTTCAAGTGATGCCCAAATTGTATAGTAACTTAAAATGGTGACGTAATGGTCATAAGTGCCTACTGCCCAGATGTTCTGTATGCGGCACTCGGCACGCCTTCAATTTTGAGCAGAACGTGTTGGTATATTGTATGATTTAAAAATGTAATCACTATCTTTTAATTGACGCGCAGATTTGGACATAATATATACAGGTATATACAATACATAGGGCCTATTGTGTGCGAACACCAATTGGAATTTGTTCAAATTTTGCAAATAGTAACACCGCCAACAATACTTTTCTATATCTTGAATTGGTGAATGCATCAAATTTATTAAAAACAGTGCATGAGCAAGTCGATGCAATATTGCAACCCATTGTGCT
Organism: Botryllus schlosseri; assembly: GCA_000444245.1. Classification (NCBI taxonomy): domain Eukaryota; kingdom Metazoa; phylum Chordata; class Ascidiacea; order Stolidobranchia; family Styelidae; genus Botryllus; species Botryllus schlosseri. The sequence continues at coordinate 2,833 of ATSW01016355.1, read as the reverse complement.
GATGTATGAAGACGAATGCTGATAGCGATTGATCCGTTTTCTTCAATAGCACTCATCGATGGTATGCTTCCTTTCCTACTATCCTTGCCTTGGTAGATATATATATATGTTATCGCTAATAGGACTGAAGTGAAATGTTTCCCCTCTAATTACAATATCCTATGCTTGAATGAAGTTGGGGTATGCTGTGTTGTAGGAATTGGATAAGGTAACTTCAATTCTTTTACTGCACAACTGCGTCTCATACTTTTTATGCCTTCGTGTGCCTGACGACTATTTAGGTTGTTACATGATTTACATGGTTGTAAAATAATAGCCGGATTTTTGAACTCCAAGTGCCGCAAACAATGCATATGTTTTTAGGATTTCTGGTTTCTTTAAAAAAAATAGGACAGGAAAACGAGTGGCTTATTGTTTGAATATTTTGCATGTGTGTTCATATCTTTTCACCTCTGGTTATTGCCTTACACGCCGCAGATGTCTTTGTCTGATGCATGCCATATATTTGAGGGACAATTTGTTGCTGTGAGTCACCAGCTCTACTTGTTATGTTGTGGTGACCACATACGCATACCTCCTTCAAATAATATGCAATATAGTTTCATGTGTATGCAATATAATATAGCCTATACCACTGCTAATGTGATGCCTAGTTTGATTTCAATGTAGGCATACTCGTACCATATTAGCATCACATGACTCATTACATGCCTTATTAATGTACAGATTGTACATGCCTTATTCGATTGTTCTTTTTTGTTGACATTATCGTTCCTTCGACAACTTTTTAAAATTGAGTAAACATCCAGTGTGTATATTGACTAATTAGTAAATCTCTATTTCAAGGATATTTCAAGAATATTTATGTATGTGTGATGTGCTTTGCCCACAGTGGAATTACAAACCATGAGGACTGTTTTGATGGTTGCCGAGAAGCCGTCGTTGGCCCAGTCTATTGCCAAAATCTTGTCTCACGGAAAATGCAGTTACAGGAAGGGTATCAGCGGATCCTGTCCTATTCATGAATATGAAGGTAAGATTATGAGATTTGTTGATCTGAATACTTTTCAAGAATATTTGCATAATGTGGCTTAGGCTACCTTTGTCTACTGATCACAACTCACAGACTAGGATATTTTCAGATTTTTGCTAATTAGAATTAAAGCTGCGCATTTATTTTCCGGAATTAGAATTGAAGCTACATGCGTTTTTATAAATTATATCAGAATTTGAATCTCTGAACTCGCGAAAACTTGGGAATTGAATAAGTTTGGTTCATATAAAATCAGAGTTCATGAATTAGATCAGGAAAACTAGAAATTGAACATACCGGTTGCCTACTATTCAATTGTAAATTGAAGTTCTGCACCTCCAAGAAGCTCATGAAAACCAGAAATTAGGTTAGAATTAGAGTTAGGAAACATTTCACTGCAGTTAGCCTAAGTAGAATAATCCAATTGTCCAAGCCTGCAACTGTCACACTTTGCAGTAAATTCTTGTTTCAGTTGTAGAATTTCCAGATCCTACATGGAATATGCAGATTGATTTGTTACCGCAATGAAAAACTGAACCGTATATCTGATGATAGTACCTGTTTGTTAGGGTTTGGCACAATTGCTTGAGAATTCGAATCCGAATAGAGTATTTATTGTAATTATTTTTGTCGAGAGATGATTATTTAGAGCAGTGGTTCTCAACCTTATTTTAGACACGCCCCCCCTTTTTGATAGTGAAAAATTTTGCGCCCCCCTTATCGTCATATCACAGAATCCAACTGGGATGCTGGCAACCCCGGCAGATTGTTTGATGGCATGGAAGGTTATGAGTGAGAAACACGCATGAACTGGAGATGAATTTTTTCAGTTGGCCGCTTCTTCGCGCCCCCAGGTTGAGAACGACTGATTTAGAGTATTTAAATAATGTTATGAACATGAATTGTTGTTTGGACAATTTATTCCCCAACCATGACGTTCAATTACTTTTACATTCCTTGTCACAGTAAGCAGTAACCGCTATGAAACAACATAGTCAAGTATTTTAAACTGTGTTTAATGATACAATAGAAGAAACTCCTGCTATTGGAGAAAAATATTCCCCTAATCAAACGAAGTCAAAGGTTGAAACCCGCCTCATAAAGTGACACTTTGTAAAATCGTTCATACGTGACATGAACTTCAAATGTATGTAGCGTTCTGTGTCTACACGAAAATTAGACAGTAACATTACATATTATGAAGGCTTGTTTGGAGAGGAACATGGCCGACGTGTTTTGCTAACTAATATTTGATGGGTAGTACCTCTAAATCAGGGGTCACCAACACGTCATATTTTGTGACCCGCGACCTGAATTGAAATTACGGAAGAATGCTTAGTAAAGCATTTTGAAATGCTGAAATTGATTTCAGATTTTTAACATATTGTTGTTGTTACTCAAAGAAAGCTATTCTTCTCATGTGCCCAATATCACTATTCCACGTTAGCTGATACGGATTCGGCGATAGTAATATCATTCCATCGAGGAAGAATTTGCTGATATGAATGTGGAATTGGGCATATTGCTTTCACATGCAATCGCCCACCACTGCCAAGACCGAGACGCTTGAAAAACGACTTCGGGCTCCCCGAAAGATCAAGCTTTATGAGGAGATTGTTTTCCAGCAAGTAGCGTGTCTAGCTAACCCCAGTATCGATTAACTTTGGTCTAGGGGTGGCGAATCTGCGGTAGTAGAATGAAAAATATGCGGCCGTCGACACTTGATTCAATCATGATATGTTGGCGACCGTCAATATGCAAATCGAATTTACAAATTCACTCCCTAATTAATGAGACGTT
>ATSW01016352.1:0-10044 GCA_000444245.1 Botryllus schlosseri | reverse complement strand
TAAACAACTATATATCATTTACTGTATCTTGTAAATTAAAAATGTACTTGACGGTAATTGCACCCTTGTTCATTCTAGTAAAAGGTACGGACCCGCAGCTTGATGACAAATACATTGTAATCATTGCGGCTATGTCAAGTCTGCTAGCGCTGATTTTATTAGCGGTCTTCATAATATGTTTTACAAGGTAAGTTTCGACTGCGTATCGTATTATGATAATAAAAATTGCGGATTATCATGCTCCGCAAAGAAACATACCTCGCCATTAGTAGGCCCCTATGACGCTATGCTAACCAACCTTCATACGATTATATTTGTTCGGACAAATGACTTTACTCACAGACTTTGTCCATGAAGAGATATCGCAGCTCAAATTTCACTTATATTTAACTGGTAAAATATGTATAGCTATCGCAAAGGAATATCGCTGAGGGAATTCTATTCAACACCTAAAAATAAGTAAAAACGAGATTGAATCAATTACGCAATCCACCAACCGTTGATTCGCAGTCCACACACTAACCGTAGCCCGCACCCGGCGATATCTGTACCACCTGTGGTATGCGAGAAAGATGTCATAATGCGGGGGTGGCCAACCTTTTCGGCCAAAGGGCCACATTCCACTGACGAACCATCGCACGGGCCACTAGCCGCGCCAAGCGCGAAAATTCTTCAAAGTTTATGGGTCAATGTTATGGTTACTTGAGTACATTCGGGGTCTGCTGTATATTGCTGGGCTCAGTTCGCAAGAACTGGACTATTCGGTGCCTGGAAATATCGATATCGATAGCTTCGGCCAACATGCGTCGAACATTTTATGCCTTAAATGTTACATCGTCGGCGGTGTTTCTGCGAGCGCAAACGCAAGGTCGCATGCTTGACTATACAGTCTCTCGTAATTGCGATTATATTTAGACCTAATCTGGCACATTAGGCGTTCTTCCATTTTCAGGCAGGTAACAATATTAAAACCAAGAAATCGAGTGACAACATATTGCGGGAAGCGGGAAGAAAATTTTTACTTCAGATAAATCTACTGCAAAATATTCTGCTTTATTGTAATGTACGAAGATCTACCAAAATTCGACTGGCCCATGGATCTGCCAATCCGTCGGAATTGATGTTTTAGTCGTCAAATCCCAAGTGTTGCGGCCAGACTGTATCAAATTTTGGTTGGTCATGCAAGTTCACAATCTGGACAATCCATTTTTGATAATATTACTAATTTCTAAAATTACCGCGAGGGCCACTCAAAACCTTGTCGCGGGCCACATATGGCCCGCGGGCCACGGGTTGACCGGCCCTGTCATAATGCGACAAGAATATATCGAGATCCCAATGTCTATGGTTACGGTAATTACAAACCTCCCTTCTTCAATAAAGTCGAGCCACGATCTCATTCGTTCATTTGCATCTTCCTTCGAACTATTCCAGTATTGAAATGGGCTTTGAAAGACATCGGAATTTTGTGAAACTGAACAATTTTGTGCGATTTCGGTGACCTATGTGACGTACCGTACGCATTTTGGTGATGTGATGCTTCTGTCCAGAACAATCAGTTACGAACTTACACTGGTTTTTGACGTAAGATTCTTTTGCCGACTGAAGGAACATATTTCTTCGTCGGCCCTGTGGTCTACAAAAGTACAACCAACTTCGTAAGTGATGGAATAGACAGAGCATATATCAAAAATGAAATAAGTAGCTGTTCGTGTCCGTATGTAATGGCCACGTTCTGGAACATCCGTCAACGAATTATCCACAATAAATACACTAGTTTTCATGTGATATTACATTCAAATATTCATGCTGAATATCATGTGCCCGCATAATTGGGCCGAAGCGTTCATTCTACTGCTATTGAAATGATTAAATCCTTTGGTATGACTGGGATATAAACTACTGAAACACAGTATTTGATAACGCAAAATGCGTCACAATTGTACAAATAAATACAACTATAGCACTAGTTCGTCTCATTTACTAACGGGGAAAATGATTACGCTAATCTGCAAACATTTGGCGAACCCGAAATTATCGCTCAGTCACCAAAATAAAAAGTTTCCACATTACGCATCAAATACAGAATACTGGTGCGGTAAATGAGCCGGACATCAACAACGAATTAAAATATCAGTCCATTTGAACATTATTATAATGTGTATTAACTTCGAATCAGGGATGTCTGACGTATGAGTCGGGTATGTGTCTTGAGTGTCATTCTACTAAGCCCCTCAAGCTCAGGGCATGTGAGGTTTGGGTGAATAAATTAACTATATAGTCAGTGGTTATTAACATTGCTGACCTCGCGTCACTCCCGGAAAGTGTACCAGTTCGCAGCACCCTAGCATTAACAGTATCCTGAATGCAAGATCTGAAAGGTGATGACTAAATACGTCATCAACCGACGACCTACGTTTGACCACTGATTAGCCCGGAATCTGATGGTGATGACTAAAAAATGTAATGACTTTTGGCCGCCTAATCTAAATATCACTGCCTCATAGCCAGTGATACCTTCATTTTAGTGATCTTCCCAATGCTACAGAGAGTTCGGATGGCATCGTGAAATTATTAAGCTGCAGGTGGAATACGGTGATGTTTTTAGGAAAATTGCTCCTGCCAATATGCTTTTCCCACTTCCAACAGTAATTTAAAGAGTTGTAGTAAGATATACCTCTTTACTATTTGCTTTATGACGGCCACAACCATATTTCCCTCATCTCCTTACGGTACCCATAAGAAGTAAAATTGGGAACCCGATTCAGTGGCACTACAGTAATTCATACTGAGGTCATACTGCTGAGAAACAGAGTCGACTACGTGGACCCGTATACTGACTATTGCGTTATCGTAATGGACTATCGCTTTATTGAAATCAAAGTAACAAACGTCGATTTAAGCCACATACAATATGACCGACTGTTTGAAATAAAATCACACAGTAAAGATAAGGCAATATCGATGTAATCAACGGAAGATTATTCAAGTGACAAATAATGACGACCTTATTACCGATCACCACTAGGGGCGTAGTATCACAGGATTTGCTCCCTCGCAAAAGAAACATCCTTCCTCTAACGCGGCGTCGCTTTTCAGTATTCATATAGCTCAGTAACACGTCAAAATAGGTATACATGTTATCCATGATCGTTGATCAATGATAGCAACTAGCAAGTATATCGGACGTGTATAGCCATTGAGGTGGATGGCGAAAGCCTAATTGTATCGCTTTTACATTCCATCTGCTGGATAATCATGAAATTATCACCTTCCGCCAGTTAGCATGTTCGCCCACTATGGAATTGTCATTTGTACCACAACTCTTCACAGCATATTTTTGAAAATTAAGCGTTACATTTTTGTTAAGGAATCGTCACAATAAAGAGAGCAGAAGACATGCTGACGAAGAGATAAAAGAAAACGAGATATACGACAGGAATGGATCTCGAAAACAAGCATCCGGCTTTCCTCGTTTAGATGAAAACACTGTGACTTGCTCAGGAAAGGAATCTGGAACAATCAATTGGAATCCAACAGCGACAGATACGACCTACAGTGTTGTCGATAACAGTGTTCAATCCCCTGGTGGGTTTGTCGAGGATAATGCCATGTACGAGAACTTCTAATGGCTGCGGAATATTGAATAGCAATTTCAGAAGCTCATAGGAGTTCTCAGTCGGTGCAATGTGTTTGGTGACATGTAAGCATTGGAATTACTGAGAAGGTGAAACTGGCTTATGGCGTTGTTTAGCGCCACTGATTACAATGTTCAACAAAGTAAAACTGTTTTCTGACCACTCAAGAATACGTTGTCTGGTCTGGCCTAGAACGTAAGGCGCAAGTTTGTATTCCGTTGCGAGCCCTCTGCAATTCGCAGGCAAAGTGACAGATGATATTGTCTGGATGGAAAAATAATGGTATTCTATTGTGCCAGTTGATATGTTTGGTGACGTTTAAAAAGTCAGCATGTATACTTCCGCATTGTGACATAATGTCGACAGAGTCGTCCTTATGTACCGCGTAAATTAATATATTACGTTACGGAAACAAAGGGTCGGAATTAGGAATGGGACGTCACGTGACGTCATAGGTTCGGGTCCACGTGTGTGTTGACATAGAACAGTGCTTCCCAACCGGCGAGTCGCGGAGTTTCCTATTGAATGTGCCAAGCATCTTGTCCTCTCGCGATTAGATGAGCAAATACACGTTCTCATCCTCTAAAGTCTAAATTGAATTGTTTTGAGCCCATAATGGCCGCAGGGCACGTGCCCGTTCTCGCAATAATTAATGAACCCGATTTCGGTATAGTTATATTTATTGAAGCGCGAAATTGGACTGCTTGTTATTATGCATCCCAGATAATTGGAACTAATTCCTTTCTCCAAAGGCTTTGCCAGCCGTTAGTGGGGCATGCAGGAATCCAGTCCAATTTGTTGCAACTATGAGCGAACGTTCGGGCTCGAGTGCAACGAGGTCGACTCAAGTTTTGGAGGTTACCTAGGCTCGTGACGACATCAGAGCGATATATTAGTATGTGCAAGAAAAACAAAAATTATTGTGGGTACTTAGTTCGTATCCGAATATGCTGTGTTTGGTACTATAGCCAATAAGCAGGACAAGTAGAAGTCGCTACTAGCAACATGGCCTCATGATCAAAATGTGACAAGCTTGGTGTTACCCATATTCGTTTGAATTCACGACAGGAGTTGTCCAACATCAGTAATGGAAAGTTTCGAACTTGCTTTAGGTAACAATGACGCAATAATGCGGTCGACGATGGTGAGCAGCGTGCGTAGGCCTACGCTATCCGCAACATCAATACTGTTGTAATGTAAGGCCTTATACTCAGCAATATAGAGGTAGGTATTTAAAAAAAACTATTCATAGCCGTACAAATTGGTGCATTTGACTCGTTTTCGTCCAATTGGAATAGGATGGAAGGTAAAATGTTTTGCCGCGAAGTGTCGTCTACCCAATTTTCACCCCACGCTGCGGAGTTATTCGACAAAATTCACGATTTCGTCTTCGGCGTTTGTTTGTGGTATTCACTGTGTTTGTCGACTACAATGGCCATTTACACCAGGTCGATATTCTTCATTATTTTAGGTATCTGCCGACTTGTACCTCGATCCACTTCCAGGCTTTATGTAAGAGATCGCCTATGCTGATCGCATGGCCAGGTGGATCCTAGATATACCCCCAAACATTGGTAGGAATTCTGAAGTCACATCGGCCGGACTCGAACCCACAAGCAATTGGTGTTCCAGCCGTGACACACCGCGATCACGCGCCGTCCACACGGTTCTCATGACGAATATCGGACTGGTGTAAATGACCATTGACCATAGTAGTCCGCAAACACCATGAATACGACAAAAAATGAACAGCGTCACCAATTGGTTCCTGATCGTGACTGTATATAACACCGCTGTAGTATGATCATAATGTGAGTTTTTATCTTGACATTTTCTGAATAGTGGCAAGTATTTTTTACTGTAAGATTAAAACATTTGTTACCAATGTGCTGGATAACACAAGCATTTTTAAATCTACTCAGAAGGGCTTCGCGAGCTGGATGAAATCGTCTGGCGGGCCGTATGTTTGACACCCCTGCTGTAGAGGTATTGTCGTAGATTTCTTCTCAGTGACGAATAGAATAATGAATGCTAGGACATGTCAAAATTTCTTTGAATGATGTTGCCCATATTAGTCTAAAATTACTAATCAAGCAGTTATTCGGAGCAGATTGCCTCTAAAATGGTATGATGTATTCCAGCGACACGATAATTACACTACATATAAATGAATTTGAAAAATAGTGCCATTCGGAATCATAGAGGGGATATTTTTATGACAATTACACTCATAAAGTAGATGCAAACATGTACCCAAAAAATATACTCTTCCTTTTATAAAATCAAAATTCCAAAAAGTAGGTAGCTTCAAAAACTGTTAAACGATTAGGGTGGAAAGAGTTTGAAAGCCTAACCAATTCAGTGAGTAGTGAAAGTATTCAAAGTCGACTTAGGTTGTCCGGAAAAGTAGAAGTAGCCTACTTCATTAGAGGCCACCTTCGCATAGCTCGGTCGTAACGACATTTATCCTTTCTGTCATTGCCATGATTTGCGTGACGACTTGACATGATACCAAAATCGAACTACGATACGTGACTTATTATAGCCCAGTCATAGAGCCTGCGAGTTTCTGGTGACTATCGATCATTTTCATTTCATTAGTATTGTCAAGAAGCAACTGCTATGTCGTAATTAATTTGGTGCGCCGAATAAAGGCTCGATTCACCAACAGTATTAAATATAGGCCTACTGTCTAATATATAGGCCTACTTGATCGGAGGATCATACAATATGAATTGCTCAGCTGCAGTTTATAGTTATTCAATGCAGCATATAACACTCATGATCTACGAAGGCCCTATCGAGATATTCAAATGCTTTATAGACAGCGGCACGGATGACTAAATTATTGGAATGGCACAGCGATATTCTAATAGTTACAATTGTGCGTTTGACTCTCCATTAATATTCTTCCAGATAGACAAATATTTACTCGTATTGAGATGCGAGTCACCGAATCAACGCCTCGGCAAATGCGCACGGTGTCATCTTAATCTCCTCATATGTACATAATCGGAAAATCGATACCTGAAGCATACAAGAGTACGTCACTGTGATTCGAAATATTGGAACCTCGATTAAGTATCGATTGCCGTTTACAGACTGAAATATTTTTAACATTCGGTTACCCAGAATTAATGGAATATGAAGATAGCGCACACTGAACCTGCAAGTAACTTCCACAATGATATTAACGGATCGGGGCAGGTAGTTTACATACAACACCGGGGGTACGATGAAAATAAGCTTTACCAAACCACGCGTTTATCATCACATACGGGAAACATATTTGAAAGCATCTGCCACAGTATGCATCCGGATATGGAATAGGTAACAGATAGTCATGCATAACCCAGAGTGTCGGAATAAAAGCGGTATTCCTCTGACGCTATATACTACACGTGGTTTGCTGTATGTCTTATTTTTTTCCCTGCCTATATTAGCAGCGGCGCTTTAAGATGTGGTAATTGACAACATCGGGGTGGTCAAGTTCTGTAGTCGATGGGAATGATGTGGAAAACTGAAGTACTTGGCAGGCCGGATTCCTGAATCGATACATTATACTCTGACTTATCCACCTATACAATAAATAAATCGTATCTAATGTCAACTTCAAGTTTAAAATATAGAAACCAAAAACCGTATTCAACCAATTTAGAAACGTAATGTACTTCAATAACTGTTGAAGTCGATTGGAAATATGTGGTTGATCAGAGTTGTCAACAAGTTCTTTGAACTCTGGCTACATATCAGATGGAGAAACCCTGCATAAGAACATAAGTTAGATTGGAACTTGACTTCATTTTAATAATGTTCATGGTAGAAAATGTTTCCTCGCAAATGTATGCCGACCCGGACAGAACATGTAATGTCGTGGCTATCTTCCTCAGGTTCGCAAACTTGAATCCATTCATTGACGCATAAACGCGCAACACAAAAGACAACAAAGGAATAAAGAATAACCTATGCTGCCACTATACCTTAACGTAGTAAGGAAGTAGTGGAGGGATTGCGGCAGGCTGTGACCGTGGTGAATATTACCATGTAAGACCGCCAACTGTCTGCGAGCCGCTCAAAATCATGTCACGGACCGCTTGTTGACTGCACCGGATATAGAGTGTGGACCAGGGGTGTCAAAGATACAGCCTGACATGCTATTTCATCCGGCTCGTCAATTAATCCTGGAAAGAATGGAAGAATGCCAATAATATTCCACACATGTAGAACAAAAGTTAAGATTTAGTATGAAGTACTATCACGTAAATAATCCCACAAGACAGCAAATGCCGAACATATTCATTTGTTGATATGCATCACATTATAACCAAACAACGGTAGTGTTGCGAGTTATAGCCTACACTAGGCACCATTTGGAACAAGGATTAAGAAAAAAATTGCACGCTCTGTTCAGAGTATACTGTAAACACAGCAGTTATTCACAGACGTGAATACATTCGTGCATGGAAATATGCAAACATCTATAGACGGTAGGGTTGCAGTTTTGGTATGATTGTAATATGGGTCGGCATATCATCGTGATTTTGTCAATTGAGTTATTTGCAAATGATTGTGCTGCAGGAATAGAGCCCTTATCATCCTAAATGTAATTATTACTATTGTGTATAGGCCTGGTAAAAAACAACATTCAATTGAATAACAAATGGACTTGGCGGGTAGCATATTATTGGAATCATTTGACTGGTCCATCCGCAAGCGATCAAAAGGTTTGAAACCGGCCAGCGACCCAACTTTAGTTTGACATCACTGATAAAGTCCCCAAATAATTCAAACAGCTGCAACCTATGGTTTTCGACAACATGGCCATTGGTCATCTATACACCAGGCCGGCATTCTTTATTACGAATCAGAGTATGCTGACGTGTAGATTTTATTTCTAGGCCTTTCAAGACACCGGCTACGACACGCGGATCAGTCCCATCCTAGGGTTAGATTATTTGAGCACTGATGTTCCAGCAATATCATTAATAATAGTTTATGTTCATCGCACATATCGGTGTGTTGCATTCTACCTAAATACCGTTCAACCGTTTAAGAGTGATGTAACAAAAAAAAACGCACAAAAAATGTCATTTACAGTCATCTCCATGTGATATATGGGCCTCTTAAGATAAGCTCAAAAGATATAATCGGCGTCGTTTGACTGCCCATAATGTGAAAGCGGTAGCCGGTACCATATGCATTGTGTTAGGCATGCGTGGTCTCGCCCTAAGAATCAGTATGAATGCTCAGTGCTCAAATATGTAGTGACGGAAAGTTAAAAAATGCGTTAAATTGTACAAATAAACGCAGAAGTGTAAGAGCAATCCTTTACTCCAGTATGTAAATAAAACCAAACGTATATATTACTGAGAACAGGCATGCATGTAGACTGGGGATATTTGAATAGCTGGTTCCTGGTACAGAACTTGAATATAGCTTTCAATACAACATCTATTGTAGCAGAATACTTATTAAACTCGAAGACTTTTCGGGTGCCTCTTTTCAAGAGTTAACGGCACGCTAAAGGGATTTAAACAGATTTAAAAGCAAAATTAAAAAGTCAAAGTATGACGCAACAATCAAAATCACAGACCATTAAATTCGCATTGTACCGATGGCAACAATAATAAACTATGAAGTATACCAATGGTCGGGAACCTTTTTTGTTCGAAGAGCCATATAGGCCCTATTTTCTCCATCTCAACTCCCAAAGAGCCATACATTCCAATCAACTGTTACGTCACAATTGAAAATTCGTGACGTCATCGTAGCGTGAATTCGGACTCGCTACATGGGATTCCTCGTGTGCGCCATATTTTCTCTGTGAGGACAGGTGTTTATTGTTCGAAAATATAGCTCGAAACGAGAGGTAAGGCTCAGACGGGCCAAGCCTCACCATTGATAATGCAATTCATCGCAAGTAGCTTGATATTTATTGTTACTGATATTAATGGAATGTGACTATCACACTGATTCTGAAAATCTAAATACTTATCGAATTCTCAATTTAAACGAAGTATTCGGCGGTAACATAACGTTGGGCTACACGCATACATCTTATCGCGGGTACTACACAGAGCTATACTTACCAATCAACGTGAATTATAGCTATGGCGTTGTCTGTAATTCGAGTTTGTATTTGTGAATGTCACATCCACAGCAGTTCATTTCGCGCCGTAGATCAGGAAGACAATGGGTATTTGAAAGCTGCGTTGCCATGTCTGTTGTGCTCTTTGATTTACAACGTATCGCCCAATTCAAGATTTCGAGACGGGTACAAATAATTCGCGAGTGATATTGGTCGCCAGCGTGACAGTAACTTAAATTTGATGATTTTGAAAAGAGGGGGCCCGACCCCATAACCTGAAGACGGCATTGTCTTTACCTCTCAAAGACATGTCTATAC
>ATSW01016349.1:0-16723 GCA_000444245.1 Botryllus schlosseri | reverse complement strand
AAAAACCCCCCCCCCCCCCATACATCGTGGCAACTGAATATATACAATATACATATTCGAATATCGCAGCAATATACAGTGGCAGTACGCAGTGTTTCCCGACACCCCCTCACCACGCCTAAATCAGAAAACGAAAGTTGTTCTGCATTTATTACATCTAATGATGGGACTGATGAACCTGGTGTATTATTATCATCATTCTGGACATATTGGTTTTGAGTTGCGATGAGAACAATCTCATTCTAAAATCTCCAGTGTCCACGTCCCGTACTGTCAAGTCGGTTTCTGCTATGCGTCAGAAACTCTGTCACGACACTGAAAGTACGTTCTATCAAATATGAGCGGGGAAGGGCAACAACGAAAAACTCAACCCGACTCCAGTGAGAGTATTTCTATATTATTCAATTGTGAATCCATAACGATTGATGAGACTATGGGAGATATTGAACTTTGGGTTGAACTCAAACTTGTTCTACACTACAGTGTATCAGCTCCCCAATCATTTCATGTTCGAAACTTCACAGATGGGATTGATTATCCGCCGAGGAATTTCTAATTGGAATATATCCTGAAATCTAATCACCATATCCTCGTGCCATTTTCTGAGGTGATTGATTTATATTTCTCCATCAAAATCGGGTATTCTAGCTGGAACGGTAGGTCATGCAAGCTTGAGAATTGCAACACTTCACGTCTTCACATGTCACAAAATATCACGGGCTTATTGAATCCGGACAGCGCCATTTTCACCTTTATCAGGTTTGAAACAGAAAAACAGAGACAGAAAGTAAAGTCACGTAAGGGCAAGACAGTTTATAGTAAAAAGCCACCGCACCATTGCAGTGAGCAATAACTGCTCAACACGTCGTAGTTCTCATAGCACACAATGAACCAGCACGCTTTTCAGGGATACTGCCGTTTGCTAAATTAGTCCATCGATGGGCAGTATCAACCTTGTCAAGCACCAATGGTATTTTCCGATACAGCTGAAAAAATAGACGGACGACCCTAAATTGCCCAGACTGAATTGATTCTGCATTTGTACTGTGAATTTAGCTTTTTTTATCTCAATACTACGTCTTCTAAACCTACACCGCCCCCATTTACTGTCAGCGCCGCCAATCGTCCATTTAATGGCCAGCGCCCCATTCACGCAAGCGGACGCCCGCAGGGGGGCGCTGGCGCCTGCACTACAGTCAGCATTAGTCGCGAAGATACATCCAGCGAATGCGTTGCGAGATATCGTATTCATATAATCCACAGCTGCAACACCAATGGCTTGCGGGTTCGAATCCGACCGAGGTCGACTCCAAAAGTCCAACCTAAGTGTTGGAGGTTTTATCTAGGCTCCTCCTCGCCATCTCATCCGCGTGAGAGGTGACTTATAAAAGCCTAGAAGTGGGTCGTGCTACAAGTCGACAGCTACGGAGTAAAAATGAAGAAAATCGACCTGTTGTAGCCTGTATATGACCACAATATAGTCGACAAACACCATAAATACTACAAACAACAACATCCGACTATTACGAAAGTACCTACCTCGGATAAACTATGCTTTTTGCAACTACTTTCCTGAATACTTAGAGACTTTTCATTTTGTACTAGCACTACTAGTTGTTTTGATAATATCATAAATTGCTCCTTCCACATGCAACTGAGTTGAAATTCACGTCGCTGCTTCTACTAGAGATGCGACGCTGACTAGTTTGATAACTTCTAGGAATAAGTATCACGATGTGGATATATATCTTCAACGATGTACAGACGTAATCTTCTATGAAGCAAGTTCGTTTGATTTACCCGTTTGGCGCGTCGTGGGAGCTTCTACTTCCGTCGCTGCTCCGCGAGTCGTTTCTCTTGGGGGCTTGCAAGGAGTCGGTTCCGTTCGACAGTTTCGGGGCGAAGCGCTTGTAACCGGAAGCGTGCCCGGCGTCTCCTTCCATTCTGCCGTTCGAGATCGCTTGACACGCCAGCATATTCAAGCTGAAACAGCGTTTGTACTGATTATAATAATCTGCAATTATAGACCAGCGCATCCCAAAAACGCCTGCTACGACTCAGTTGCGGGGTTTGGTTTATATTAGTGCTGTGCGGATCGACAACTTCTCTGGTCCTACTACGATCCTGTTTTTCAAAGCTCTTGTCCGACTCCTAGGCCAGATTCTAGAAATGACCGTGATCTCCGGTCCGAAAAACTCCGAGAATAGTTATCTGCTCACAGGATAGCATTGGATATTGAGTGAAACAATGCAGTCAGGAATTTACAAACTCAAAGATCAAGCCAAACCCTTATCTGAAGTAATTATGCCAACTTGGACTTGGCATGTGGTGTATTTCGAACAACGTTTCACTTAAACCATTGATTCGAGGATGGATGAGGGAAGGCTGTCCTCTTCTTAGTGAAAAGTACTGATCCGGCTCCGATCCGACTCCAGCCGTATCAGAAAAAGTACTGATCCGGCTCCAGCCAAAGTTGAGAAAATCCGGCTGGATACTCAAACCGGCTGCGGTCCATGCCCAGATCTAGTTTATATACTATCAGTAGGCTATTAGACGGAGGTGGTCAGTAACGATGTTTATTTGCTTGTTCGGAATACGAGAGCAGGTTTTGTCGACCTGCACTACTTGCTCAAGCGGTTTTGTTTTTAACAAACCCCCACTTGTACGTAAACCAGGGGTCTCAAACTCAAATATGCTCGCGGCCCAATTTCCTAGTTTTTGATGACGCCGCGGGCCGCAGCATCAATAATATAGGGGTATTCAATGTTGCCGCTATCGGACATTTGACGTGCCACAATTATAGGTAGAATATTTAAGAATTTACCAAATATTGATCTGATATCGGAGCATTTGAGCAGTGTAGCTTAATCCGTTTTTTTGTATAGTCCTAATAAGTAGGCTATTGTTCGTGTCAAATTAAATCAGCGTTATATTTGCCTTCGATTAGAACAGATCAATAACAACTTCAATATAATAATTATTGTATCATATAGTAATAATTGTGTTTCTTAACCTTTAAGCGATCAATAGATTTTTCAGCGCAAAGAATATTTTTCAGTTGAATAAATTAGCCCAGAATAGTATTCCACTTTTGGTGGTTTGCAAAATAATTTTGAGCTCTACATAGCATTCAGGCCAATTTCACAATGCACCTCGTACCCCATGATGTGGTGCTTCGTACCCCGAAAGGGCCCACGGACCTACTGGTTCAGAACCCCGGGAATAGAAATGTCGAATCGCCGAAGAATCATTTGGTACAGCTGTGCAGCGTACCACTACCTTACTCGCCACCGGCGATAATAACATGGATAAAGAAACCAAAGATCACCCAGTATGTAACTAACTACATATCATGATAGGCAACAGAATGCCAATGGTTTCCATATTGACATGATTAGATAGCTAGATACGCTACGCAGCGCAAGCTAGGACCTTTTGATATATTACTATTCCCCATGACAGTTTGATAGTTTGTTGCGTCCGTGGTCGTACCAAGTCACGGCGTTCCGAGTCACAAATCCTTCTCTGAATTTAACGTTTGACCCGACTCAACTCGAGTCATTTTCATTTTATCACATGACAGTCAGTCCGAATTCGAGTAATGTTACGAACGGCCGCGGTGAAGTCCAAATCACAATTTTCAGTCACGAATCATCAACGGGTCATGTTTTTATCATCACGCACTAGAAATGTGACATATTAGAAGATCTTCCATCGCATGGTAGCTTTTGGAAGTGGTTTGATATATAGTGAAGTTTGATGAGATTTAAGGTTATTAGAGGAGTTTTATGGTGAATTTTAAGTTATCAAATCTAAAAAAGATATGTAGCAGTTGAATATATTGTCGAATACATGAAAATCCAAAATGCCGTCGCGGGCCGCATGCCGTTTGATACCCCTGACCTTAACAGTCGCAGGTGAACAACTTATTTTTTGCAAATTGAATTCTGAAAGGTAGTAGTTTCGGGAAGATTTTGCGTTTTTGAGTGAAATTGTTATGAGAACCGCGTGATATTGCCACTGTATCATCGCAACTCAATATATATTCGGGGATTATACCTATATTCATTGTGTCGTTAGTCAATTTGAATAAATCGCGGGGATATATATTGAAATTTTGGACGCAGACATATTGTGGTGATTCAGTACCTTGTGAACACTAGATGGTGTATGTGGTGATTGCTTTCTGATTACCTCTACGTCGTGACTATTAAGTTCATTCTGTACTAGTTGGGTGCGGCATCGTTTCTGTTCATTGTACCTGCGTTAACTCTGTTCATTGTCGCGTTGTATTCAGATTTCAGATACACTAGCTTACTTTAACGTTGATAAAAGCCTATGAACCGATGGTATTGAGTTTTATCAAAGGGTACAACAACTATACCAAATCCACTATTTAAAATTAATTACTAAATAAAGTTTTCAGACTTATCATTTTCTAATTCCAAATGACATAGGTTTTGCAATGTCTCGGAAATCTCTAGAGCAGTGGTTCTCAACCTTTTTGGCTTCGCGGACCCCTTTGGGCCATCACAGACCCTCGCGGACCCCCTCGAATTTAAGTTCAAATTTAGCTCAACTAAGATGCAGCCGTCACATGTCTTGTGAAAATATGAACTGTAGGCTTGTGATAAACAGCAACAGAATGTCTTTTCTTTAAAATAAAACCATACTATTCATGCAAAAATTGGGGAGACCTTTATTATTTTAAAGGTTATTTTGCAGCTGTATTTTTTGAAGTTCGTGGTCGTGTGATGAACATCCGCGTCTTCGATTTGATATGAACGATGAGTGCCGAAAATCCATTTCCACAAAGATAGATGGAGGCTGATGCAATATTAAGTTATCATACGTCCTCCTTTTTCAAGTTTTTGAAAATGTCCTCCAACTCCGAGGACGCCTAAATGTCCTCTTTTTTCAAATGCGTCCTCCTTTACAGCTTTTACATCTAAGATTATGGATATATTCGAGTGAAAATGGGCATAAATGACGCTAAAGGTAATTCCTGGTCAGACAGCAACCAATGACTTTTTTTAGTCAACACCACTTATTTCGAGAAAAAGTGTGTAAATCGGCATTCAAACTAACGTGATGAGATGACCTTTTTTTAGTCAACCAATCAAATTTGTCAGCAAATATAACGGAATCGGTTGATTTCAGTTTTAATCGAAGAATTGATAAAAGTGTCTTTACTTCCCTGTTCCAAAATATGGTAACCCTAATTAATTAACGATTAACGATTCCGACGATACTTTTGGTGTGATCGCAACATTTATGGCACCAAAATGATGAAACAGATTTCTAATGAACATATCTCGTACTGCCTAATAATTTTTATCTAGCATCTCATCTTGAAGTTATTCTGGAATAGTGGATATGTATATCACGGGATAATAAGGATTTCGTGTCAAGTTATCAATCTCTTCATTAGGATAAATTAGGGAATGTTGTTTCAGATATTTTTATTTTAAACGACTGTTCACTACTTTGATGAGACTGACAACTTCAAATCGAAAAGGTTTTGCAGAAGTGACGCTGGTTGACCATACTATATCTCCATATATTTATTTTTTCTACCGACCCCAACAAAACGTCTCTAAACAGCAATATGTTTGTATTAGTAGGTTATAGGTAATTTGGCAATTAAAATGAATTTGGACTGCAGGATATTCCATGTCAGACGATTAGTATGATGATGTGAGTCATGAGGTTTTACCAGTTGTGGTGCGAAACTGCCTCATGTTTTCTAAAATAGAATAAAAAATGAAAAATTAGGTTATCAATCGTTTTGAAACTTTAGAGGTCTCGCGGACCCCCTGAAATTGCTTCACGGACCCCTGGGGGTTCGCGGACCCCCGGTTGAGAACCACTGCTCTAGAGTAGCAATTTACGGCATTAAATCTACTACATTTGTAGCAATTCTGGCTACTTTGATCGTCGCTGGTATTAGACAAGTTCGCCTACACGTTGGCGTGTTCGTTTTAGAATGAACGCAACGGTATATAATATCGCGGGCTAAGCATTGGCAGTTAAGCATCCGCAATCAGGTAGACATATTTTGTAAAAATCGCAGTCGACTTACACATTCATTCATTTTGTGTCTGTTTTTACAGCAACAGCTGCAAGTCACCAAAACCTATCCTGAAAACTACCACGACGAAATAAAACCGGCCGAAGCATAAGCAGACCTGTTATAAAACGACTTTGCGAATTCCTTTTCCAGAGGCCCGGCGAAAAAGCTGGTCGGATCGGGTCGAAACACGGAAAGGAAATTTTCCTTCTTAGCTTGGCTTTCCTTCTTCGCGTGAGATTGGTGGGCCGGAGAAACTTGATCTTCTTCCGCGTTGCCGGATTTATCGGGTGGACACGACGAAGACTCGGTTATCTGCGAAGGAGATTCATAGGCTCAGTAATTGCGGATAGAGCGTCATCGTATTCAGTGATGGATAAAACTGTATAGACATATCGCGAACCTTGAAACACTAGGATGGAAGAAGCGTATAGTGACGCATTGAAGGCCTTTATCCCTAAACCCACATTCTGCCTGGAATATTGCATTTTCGATATAACCATTTTGTAAATATATCTTCACGACCCATATTATGACAGTATATCCTTGGTTATTAGTGTGTAGTCCTCCCCGCTGGCGGGGTCAAGAGCTCGTACTTCATGACAAATCGCGTCGTACTTCGGATGTTGTCGTGCCATCACATTTTTACTAGCAACGGATGTCAGCAGAATGTGGTAAATAAATATACCTTAGCTTCAACTTCTTCATGTGCATCGGTACTTTCTCGATTTTCTGCAGCGACCTGGGCTACGAATGGCTTCACCGCCGTATCAGCGCTATCTTCGTATTCTTTCGCGCCAGTGTTGGATTTGTCTTCTGAAAGTTCAACGTAAAGCAAATGATGATTTGCATGATATTATCGACCAGAGAGAGAGAAATACAAATAATTTAGTGCCAGATACGATCGTACTAGGATTTTAAAAGAGCCCAAGCCAGTATTTCGTGGCATCATTCAAAGATGGGCAACGAATCTATTTGGAATGTAAGTGCGTCACAAGCTCACAACTGTGTGTCATAGTAACGATTTTGTTCCATTGAATCGTATGTCTAAATGATTAGCCACTATTCATCCAATTATGCTCGAGCTCGATTATTTGCATAAGAATGTGTAATATGCAATAGGCATAGGCATAGGCATACGCGGTATTAGTAAGATGTCGCAATGTTGGTTTTTGTACTCATCCTGACCTAATGTAATTCGTAAGGGGGTAATTCGGCCTTTAACAGGGCTTGGTAAGTTATAAATTAATCAAAATATAACTCGTAATTTATAATTGAGATCAATTCGCAGGGAGGGTTAACGAATAATTGCAATTCCAATACATTATAACCGCAAACTTCAACACTGCAAGAAATAGTGTCCATATTAGCAAATTGATTCACTCCAAACTTTGTCGACTGACTCTCATTAAGAGCAAAGGTCACTACGGATTCAGAAAATCAAATTTGAAGCATAGAAAAAACTTTTAACATTAAATCGCAACTGCTTCCAAATAACATATTGTAATCGAGAAAACAGTGGCAATTAAATATAAAATCCCCCCCCCCCGTCACACGCCGAAGCAAAGTACGTAATAAACGAACCAGAGGTGGAATCGGGCCGTACACGTGCATACCTGAACCAAATCCAACCAGTTCAATCGCTAACCCGAAGGTTGAGTGCAATCAATCAATCAATCGATCGATCAGGTTTAATAATATTTTCATCGTTTCAAAACATCACAAGACTGCGATACAATGAAAAGATAGGAAGGTGTCGAAACAACTTGGAGTAGCCTTTAAAATCAGACACCCACCGTAGCCTAGGCGAAGTAAATGAGAGGCATGCACACTGAATGAAAAGTAATGCAGAAAATATAATACGCAAGCGACAAAATGAGGTAGCATGTGGCGGAGAGTGAGGTCGAAATTAGGTCGTGGTCCGGTAGTCCTGAAGACTGGCGACGGCATTCAGATATGAGCCGGATTTAATCGCAAAAACTTACACAACATTTTGAATAGTATATTAGCTGATTGAAAATTCGGCCAGATTCAAGTCCGAAATACTTTCCTTAGTCGAGCCACTATGCCAAAGCACGATCGAGCCTCCACCTTTGCACCGGGCAGTTCATCATGAACCGACCACGCATAGGGTATTATTGATTATGATATCATACCCATGAATCAACCACGTCACCACTATGTCATTGAGAGATTTGCTATTTTTACTAGACACTCATGCATGTCCATATTGTCCATGCCATGCGGAGTGTAAATCCCTAACCTTGCTCCGCGGACGCCTCTGTCGGAGACATATCCTGTATTTCGCTGATTCCTTGATTGCTAGTGTCCGAATTTTCGACTTCGTTCATGTCGCCTGTTGCTGACACGGTAACCTCGGATTGGGCGGGTTCCTTCTGCGACTTCTTCAAATTCAAGCTCTCTTGCGATAAGTCTCCAGTCTTGATAATGGGCAGGATTTCTTCTGTGGAATGCGTCGATCTTGTCCGCATGCTTTAATTTGCATCGAATGGCTGCCGAGCGAGTACCCGTAAAAGTTGCTGACAAGAGAGAATTCGACGGTAATCACGCGCGGTATTTCAATCGTCATTTGGTGATAATAATAATCGGGGGTGTAGAGATTTATAATGGCAATGCTGGTCATACTCATCCGTGGTGAAAAGGCGTTGAATATGCTATTATACGTGGTCAAAGATAACAAAGAAGGCGAAATACCCTACTCTAACCGTTTTCAATCGGTTGACCGGTGTCGGTCTGCGCCAATTTGCGGACCGTCAAATATATTTCTATATTGTTATCAATTGCAAAGTGTACGGGGTCGAAGGTTTGCTCATTAATTAAAATAATAAAACACCAAATTTTGATTCAGTAATGTAGAACTTAGTTCTTGTGTCACAATACTGCAAGTGCTGTACCGATCTGTTTAAAGTCGCCTACAACTCGATAAGACCAGACATATGCGAGACCCATGCTTCATCAAAATTTGACGAAATGCGACAGTACAATTTAGCGACACTTGACAGCGTATATCTCGCAAACAGCGAAGTCGCGTTTCTTTCTAAAGAAACCGAACATCCTAAATCACGTCGTCGGTTTTAACTGAACTTTGCCTTCCTGATATTTCAATAGAACCGCGCATTGCGGGTGTAATATCACAAAGACAGCAGCGGATATTTCAATGAAATAAAAGTTCAAAATATTTGATTTCAGTTGCGTACTTTTATCATAATTACATTTTAGGTTAATTTTGAATTATGAAAGTACCCCACTCCGCAAAATTTATTTTGACTTTTTACCGGTCCGCAAGCTGAAAAGGTCGAGAACCACCGCCCTACTCCAAAATTGAGGGAAAGATCGCTTTCGCCTATAGCGCCCATGAGCGAATCTCTGAGAACTGAAAGCAAAATCTCTGATCTCATGTCGGGCCACCCGTATGGATAAATGGCATCGGAAAGACAAATCGTGACGTTTGTTAGCACACGACCGATTCCACGAACTGAAGAGATGCGATAGACTTGAAGGCAGAAAGCGACTGACAACTGTACACTACATTACGCCGCGTCGTATGCCATCGTGCTGGCCCGGTTAGGTGTCGGCAACGCAAAGCACGATATAGTCGGGAGGGCATTAACAATTAGATCGTTCCAATTGATCGGGAAGGCGGTGTCCTATCCGCTTTTATCTCGTCGTTGGCTAATGTATTTACATGTTATGATTTGCTGATGAGACCTGAACGATATCCCGGTTGTATTGGACGCGTGATATTATGGATCACGCGTGTGGAAAAGTCATGTGTCCAACACATTTGCTATTCACACGTTACCATCCCTGTGTCGCGTAGTGCGGATGATCAGATCAATTGTTATGAAACAATGATACGATTGTTGAGTCAGTCCCACATAAAGTCTTGTAGCATCGCCCTAGTTTTTTTTCAAATGGTGATACATCAGAAGTATGATGCGTTTTAACGCTTTCATTTACGATTTCAAAGCGTTTGATCTGGTACCATTATCGACTGATGTATGCATCACTGTCTCTTCTACTGTTTATGCGCACAAGTTGCAAATTTTTGATTTCGAGTCTGACTTTGGATTGGTGGGACTGTATTTTTTGGCTATTGTTTCATTCATTTTCAACCTGCCGTTTAATAACTTACCGGCCACATTTTGGCTACGGACCTGGAGTTTGACATTCCTTATCAACAGCGTGGAATATTTTTTCCGATTATCTATTGCATATGTACACTGTACAGATAATAACGGAATTTAATATAGTGCTGTTAGAACAGATCTGTTTCGAGGGTTCATTTCTACGGGTATGCGCGCAACACAAACCGGTCGGTTGAAATGCATGCAAAACGCGAAATTGTATCCACATTAGGCCTAATACGCAGTTTAAACTATATTTATTATTCAAATAAGACAGTTTGCGATAGGCATAATAATAATTGAACAGATCGCGCTCTATAGGATAAAGTTCACAGTGCAGTTTACACTCCTACATAAAAAGCGTTCGCATAGAAACTCACTGGAACGAAGTTTGTCGGGGCCGGCGAGTGTACTTCCGTGTTAAAACGACTGTTTCGTTGATAACCAACAGGATGCAGAGGAAGTCAACTCACTGCGTATAGTGAGACGCAATCTTATGAAGTCAAATCCGCCTGTCGGGGACAGTAACCATTTCACGGCGAAATTTTCGAAGACGGCTCGGAATTCCCGTTGGTTTATTCCCACACACTCAAAAATACCGTAGTGAAACTTAGCAACTAAGCTGGGATGCAGATATACACACCAAGTCAATACACAGAAACCAGAGAAATCCTTCTGTATCGGAAACTATGATACTTGAAAACACACGATTCTTAAAAATGCCCTCGATTTTCCATTATGTACAGATGTAAGCAAGATTTGGATTGGGGAAATGTGATGGGAAAATATTTGTGGCGTCACCATCGATCCGTAACCGGTTGGCGTAACTTCACAGCCATTCTCATGCTTACGAGAAGGGACTCATATTTGATATGAAGTGAACATGATTTTTGTTGCGCTTTTTCTAATTCGGACTATAATTCAATTTTTACGAATTCGATACCGGTAAATGTAATTATAATCTGAATCGAGAAGCTAAAAAAATTTCAGTTGTTCGTCTCTGCATGGTAAGACATGATCATTAGAGTCAATGTATTCGGAAGACGAAGTATGCGATCGCCGTGTTTCGACTTGGGAGCGCATGCTCACACGCCCAAGCAGCGTGCGTTACTTGACAGACTTACAATACGTCCGTGACGCCTTGAACACATACCTAACTTCGATATGACTTTGCGAACGCCTCTACGGCGTCATAAAGAACTCAAAGCGACTAAAATAGCGACCTCATCCAGAAATACACAACGCCCGCTCCGTCACCAGAAATTACACATTCTGACTCGCACCACGAGGGCTGAACGGTTAGCGCGAGATCGCACAAGTGTGTATCCTTTAATGACGAGGCAACGATTCGGATGGACTTCGAAGGCCGTTGCGAACTCCGCCACGGCATCATACGCCTCGAAAGCGTCATTTCCGGAATGGCGTTTTCTGGTCGCGAGACTCCGATAATATCAACATGCCAGGTTCGATCATCGCACGAAACGCGCGCGGATCAATACGTGCAACTGGCAGCGGAATTACACTCGTCTCGTCGTTCAGCAAGCAGCGCGGACTTCGAAGGCCAGCGAAATCCGTCGTGACCGCGGCCAGCCGCTGCGCGGTCCAAGAATTTTCGCGTTTGAGACGCCGTTTCCGATAAAAGCACCGGTCACGAAACTATACCACAACGCCAGCAGTTTAATCCATCACTGTTGCGAAGCTAACGGAATCATTTTCGTTGACGGCCGCATAACCCGAATTAAGTAAGGTTCTCTTACCACTGCCAAACTGCAATACCCGGTTCTCGGTATCATAGCTAGGACTCCAAACATGGCCTGGTTGTGGAACCGACAATTCGCCACTCAAAAGATTTGATGTTATAAATATCCTAGATATGACAAAATCTACAAATTGTCAAGCTTATGTATAAGCGCAATGTCCCGCAAATTCACGGGACTTTTCCACGCCGTAATCTAAAGCGCATCAGTACATAACCCGTGCGTCCTCGTCGTTCAAGTATATGCTCAACACGAATTACAAGAAAACGCATTGTTCTATCACAGGGGTTATCCATCGGGCGTACGTGAAGCATTTTCAGGGGGTCCGCGAAACCTCAAAATTTGAAAAATGGTATATAACCTAATTTTTTTCTCCTGTGATATGCACATCCGCTATTCCAGAATAACTTCAAGATGAGTTGCTAGATAGAAATGACTAAGCTAAAAATCTGATTCTAAATTTTGATGTCATATATGTCCCAAAGGTGACGTCAGAAGAGGTGCGTTATTATTACATTCGCCACCCCCTATCTTTGTGGAAATGAGTTTTCGGCACTCGTTCATATCAAATAGACCACGCGGATTTTCGAGACAGGCAGATTTCAAGAAATTTAACTACAGAAACCGCTTCCAAATAATAGAAGTCTTCCCAATTTCTACATAAACAGTAGGCTATACTTTCACGAATGGCTATTTTGTTTATATTAGCGCATAAGAAAAATGACTGTTGCACGATAATGGAGCCAAAATTGAACCAATTCTTTTGGGGGCCGCGGGGGCCCGTGACGGTCCAAAAGGAGTCCGCGAAGACAAAAACGTTGAGAACCACTGTTCTATGAAGTATGGCGGACCACGACCGCGGAGCAGTGTGTCGTTCGACAGCCGTCCAGCATGTCCACTGACCAGTCTCCACATTCAACTCAAAATACAAGCAGATTCAACCGAAGGAATATTAGTATGCGCTCGAGATTACTAGACCACAATCTGATATATTTATTTCGCCTACCGACGCATGCCACGTCATTTCGATCGCCTGTTCTTTTTATGTTATATTATTTTAGTTTTCATTCAGTGTACAATTTCTATTTTATCGTAATCTTGTGTTGCTTTGAAATGATGAGGTTACTAATAAAACTGGGCTGAACGGTGCGTGCTATGCGGTACGGACAAGGCGTGTAGCTGCCTAGCGAGTCACTTGTTCCGCTTTTTTACTTTGCAGGGGTTGTCGATCGTTTAACGCGGGAAGGCCAACCCGCGGCCCGCGGGTCGTACATTACAATAACCTGAAATAGTAGTAAAATTTTTCTTCGCGATTCGCGTGTTTAATTGTCACTCGATTTCTTTCGTGGTAGCCTAGGCTATCCCCTCCTGGAAATGAAAAAACGCCCAATTTACCCGATTGAGTCTAACTATATTCGCAATTACGAGAGAATGCCTTTTCGCGTTTGCGCTCGCAGAAAAATCGTCGACGATGAAATGTAGGCACAAAATGATTGTCGGATATTAGCGGAAACCTTCGATATCGATATGTCCAGATGCCGATTAGTCCTGTCCTTGCAAACTGAGCCCAGCGGCGGTATACAGCAGACCCGCGATATACTCAAGTAATAATATTATTGACCTGGTTCATTTATAAACTTTGAAAATTTTACGCGCATTGCACGGCTAGTGGCTCGCGCACTCGTTCATCAATTGCATGTGGCCCTTTAGCCGAAAAGTTTGGCCAAATGGCCACCTCTGGTTTAACGATTGTGAACGCCCAGTTTGTACGCCCAGTTTAGGGACAGTTATGGCGATATTTTCGAAAAGTCCGCACTGTTTCTCAATTCCGTTTCCTTCCCGGTGATTCATTGGCAACAAATTGAAGTCACGCTGGGATGTGTCGATGGTGTAGGAATCGTATTCCAACGCTTTATCGCGTAATATGCCATAATATACCATATAGTGCCACTAAAGGCCTACCAGACCCACATTTTCGCCAACTGCGATTGAATAAATTATAATTATCACACGAGAAAACCAATATTTAACAGTACATTATACCGACCCGACGTGTTTATTTCGCACCGAATGATCTGCACTCCGTAGAGCAAATGATGTTAACGAGATATACATTCGATGCCAATACAAACGTCGAATGTCATATGCGTTGCCAGGGAGCGTAAGGCGCCTTCACCGCTCCTCCAATTTTTCGACTTGAGTATTGTGACGTCATATTTCCCACTACTTCATCGTTAACAAAGAATTGACCCT
Organism: Botryllus schlosseri; assembly: GCA_000444245.1. NCBI lineage: Eukaryota > Metazoa > Chordata > Ascidiacea > Stolidobranchia > Styelidae > Botryllus > Botryllus schlosseri. Next base: position 2,495 of record ATSW01016349.1, on the reverse strand, counting down.
CCATAATTTTCATCCGCTTTTCCCGAATTTTACTGTTGGTTACAGCGTTACACCAATTACACCATTTCCAGCGGCAACGTCGGCAATGCACGGGTAGGTTAGCAGAAAGAATGCGTAGCACACTCAAATTCCCGACGGCTAACATTCCTCTTAATTCTCTACAACCTCGAATACAAGCCTGTTGGTACTTTATAGACACGAATCGCTGCCAATAGACTCATTCGTAAGATCGTAAGATCGTATGTTCTATACCCTGCACGACCTGCAGTTTTATATACGATTCAAATGCGAACGACTTGTGTATGTCCATGTCCAATTGTCCAGTCTATGTCCATGTCCATGTCCATGTCCAATCCACGTCTTTCAAACCTTCTCGCCTGTCATTCGTCGTGTTTAGGACTGGACGAGTGGACGGAGCTTATCTGCCTTTTCTAACATGAGGGCTGAGACAAAGATGGCGCAACTTCCTAATATTGACTTGGCTGGTTTGATTTCGAGCGAAGCAACGCGCGACCGGATAATGATCGCTTTCCGCAAAATGCGTGTCTCGCGCACGCTGGAGCTTACGCGCCCGGCGGAGCCCTTTGTGAGTTCAAAATATTCAATGAGATGAATAGACACGCGAACGAAGTATGAACTTTCTGCGACGCTCTGTTTCGGAGGTCGCCGGTTATTGTTTGAGGCGAACTAACGAAACTACAGTACGACAATTTGTGAGCAACGCATCTGGGTGCAGCCGCAATACAACGTTACGTGTTATCAGGTTCCCTGAACTAACTATGCGTACGCGACATCTCACAATATAGCCTTAATTCAATCGCCCGATTAGGATATGACAATGTGGCAGTTGGCATACGTCATAGAAGAAGCGCCGACCCGCATACAGGGGTCGGAAATCGTTGCACTTCATGGTCAAGGCACCTTTTCAAATTTATGGCGAAACATATTGTAGGTACATATTTTATCGCATTATACAATAGTTACACAAATAAAATGAAACACAAGACCCGTATAACTACATCCCGTTACCACAATGCGGTATCATGTCTTGGCTACGATTCAGCCAATAAACCATCATCCATCCATACCTTTGATGAGTCGTCGCTCGTGTCCTACTTCGTGACGCGTCTCCGACAGCTCCGAGTAGATTTGGCGGCTCGTCGTATATGTCACGCTGCCTGACGGAAGTTATATGAATAATCTACATAACACAAGCGACATCAATATAGCTGGCAGGAATCATCAATATCGACGAAGCACTTCATAATCCTTTCGACAGTACAACGCTCTCTCAAATGATCCTACCGTCTTAAATATAATATGCAAACTGTATAGCCCCCGCGTCAATAAATATCAATACAATAATAATAACCGATTATTTCGGGAGATTTCAGAAAAAAAGGAAATAGGAATATCTCCCCATAAATAGGGTTTACCGATCTTGAAGAACATATCGCGCTATCGGTTGACACGCTAAAATTCAGCAGATCAATTAATTGGTCATTTCTAGCCTCGAGTTCTCGCGGTGCGGATCGCCTGCGAAAGATCTCGCGTGTGTATTAATAAACCGCCGCCGTTCTTTGTAGCGAAGACTCGTGCGCGCACCCGGAAGTGTCCTTTATCTTGCGTAAGCTATGGTCCGTCTGACGCGATAAAATCGAGCGCGAAGTTGCGCTCTCGTGACTCGTCGTGAGAGCCGTTACAGTACACCAGGCAAATTCCCCGCACACGGAAATAGCGGCCATGTTAACGGCAGAATATGGCGGGTAGTGACGAATGTGTACTGCCATACGACCGAACTACATGATCTACACGTTGTCGTCAATACACCGTGATGTTGTTCTGTAAGCAGGCGGCTGCTTCAATCCATTACGTACCTGTCGGAAGCCACGAAATCAGCGTCAATTCACAGTCGCATATACGTGCTCCGAGTTATCCGTCGATCGTTAGATGCAAGGTTGACGCCGTGGTCGATATTGTGACGATACAGGCGGAGGAGAGCGAAAGGAAACGACAGGACGAAACCGTCGCGAAGAGAGCATAAAGAGACAGAGAGCGCAACGAGCTCAGAGCGTGGGTATAGCGGACTACCAGGAAACGACAGAACAATCAAAACACTGCATGCTGCGAGAATCGTGAAGCCTCTCCCACGCCGAGAAAGCATCGACGTTATACGCATTCGGTATATTACTCGTCAGTATAGATTTTGCCGATCGAAAATCGCCCCGAATCTACCGGTCTTGTTATTGTACGATCTGCGTGGGAAGACTCATCAGGTACCGTCCTCCAACCCCTGGTGTTTTGCATGAATGCGGTGATTTCCTTTTGTGTATTTATGAATTTGTCGTTGATGATGCGATCCCCATCATCGGTCCGTATTACCATGCATGCAAATACATAACTTCAAAATGAACGAAGATGCTTTAGCAATTTTCCAAAAAGTGAGCTAACACGCCCAACTACGCCCAACCCGGTTAGATTTGCATAGGATGTAT
>ATSW01016347.1:0-15971 GCA_000444245.1 Botryllus schlosseri | reverse complement strand
TGAACGGAACCACGCCAACCCTCTACCTAAATTATATTCACCGATACTTTTGTGAAATCATACTGGTCACTCCGTATCCGGCACTGCGTGCGAAGCGCGACGAAAATTCTAGGCTTTACTAAACTTTTATGAAAATTAAATGTTGATACTCCGTGAAAACAGCCCCGAAATTCATCATGCTATCTTCCTGATTGGAAGATTGAACTACTTCTACTTGACAAACTGAAAATAGCGAAAAGTAAGTAAGTAGATCACAAAATATTACGAAGTAGAAGTAGAAGTAGCGAAAATCAGATCTACTTGAGTAAGTACCAGAAGTAGAGGAAAACTACTTGAGTACTTCGAAAAAGTAGAAGTACTTCGTTACTGACCACCTCTGCTCACTACCCTGTTATGACGACAGCTCACATATTTTACCGCAAGTCGAAACAGACGAGACCTTTTTATCTGAACTTGGTACACGTCCATATCATTTTCATCAAACTTGAACAACGTCAATGCCCTTTCTTTACTCAGATCTTTCTCATCGTCGTCAGGGTTGAAGAGAATGTCACCAACAATGATGTCTACAATCGGTCGATGGACACGCAGTTGGATCGTTGCCTCCCCTTTGAAATGAGCTTTGAGATTGAGAGTACTGTTTAACTTCTCCTTGTTTTGAAAGAACAAAGCCTTCTGTTCGTCAGAGGCTTTCCCGTATCTCTTCCACTCGAGAGCATGCTGTCCAACAAGATGGTAAACGTACTTGTCAGGACGAAACGGGGCACGGTAGTACTTGACATGAGCAGTTTTGGCCCTATTTGCTCCCGTTTTCTCTTCTTTCCCGTAGAACACACAGAAATGGCATTTCACGCTCTGAACAATGCTGTTACGGGGATCACGTTCTACAACTTCCAGTCGGTACCGAAGACCATGCTGAGGTTGGAATGGGTACGGCATAATTCCGTCAGTGAACACCTGGAACGCAATACTTGAGCGTCGGCCACACCAGCAATTTTCAGTCACAGTATTCACTCGCAACCTTCTCACATTTCAACTGAAACCAGTCTTACGTCAGTATGGGGTGAGAAATAGGTTATTTGAGTACGTCTGGCAGGTGTCGAGTTTTAGAACACACTCGATTGCGCAACTGCACTTCGCGGCCTACGTTTACGGTACGTTTGATTCATTTTCCGACAGTATTCGTAGAGATTTACAAATGATTAGTCGGCCAAATGTATGTTTGGCTAAACTGGAGTACTGGGCTAAATACAGATGGGTATTACTGAGAGCTATGCCATACATTCATTGCCACTGTATTGTGTAGTATCTTGATGTGGAGTTGGAGGAAGTACTTTTAGCATTTTGGCGACCACCTCCCTCACACATATGCTGTTTTTTGTGTTCGTGTTCATATGAGTTTCCTGGTTGTTTCAAAAGTATTTACATTGTTCTGACTCCGTTATTTCCCTGAAAAACTTGAAAAAAACATTCTACAAAAAAAACTTATTTTTGGATGTTTTCATATCCAAAATAAACAGGCATCAAAGACATGTTTATGCTGCTACGATAATAATTAATGTGGCCGTAATGAAAATTTACTAACAAGTTGCTGCAATATTGACAAATTAACTGCAAAGTTGGAAATTTGTCAAATAGCCATATCTTATACCCAAAAAAGTCATATATGGCTCGCGATCCATTGGTTCCTGACATTAATATATTACTTTTTGGAAATGTAGGGTGATAAGTAGCAATATGACGTCGTGGAGTGACGTCATAGGCTCGTGTTCACGTTCTCGTTCACACGAACCAGAACGTTTTAGGGCAGGGGTTCTCAGCCCTTTCTTTGCCGTGGCCCATTATCCGGTTTCAAAGTGTGCTGTTGCCCACCTCTTATCTTAGAATCATAATCCTGTTCAATGTGTGGTAGTCGACGGCGCCGATATGCCTATTTATCTAAAATACGCGCATTGTTCTCTTAATTTACTGATGATATTTAAATCCAGACCTCTAGGGACAAGAAATTGCGCGAAGCGCGACGAAAATTATCGAGTTGAATAAATATACTCCAACAAACGACCAACGAAATCATCTTGGGTCCCTTCGAGCTCTCCCAAGTGGGGGTTTGGGTGCGGCAGTTACAGCCCTGGTAGATCATAGGCTAAAACTCCTGTGTATATCATGATCGTCCGCTGCTCCATTTGCGTCGTGAAACATAATGATCAAATCCCCGCATCCACTGTGTGATTATAGGGTTTTAATTCCACTATTGTGGAAAATAATATAATCATTCTGGGCCAGCTTCGAACATTCATTATTGAATTGGGTGCTAGTACTACAGAGAAGTGGAGTTTTTTTTTTAATATGAATGCTGTACATTGTACATTGTATGTCTTGTACCAAACCAACTGAAGTTGCGATGTCAGAATATTCAATCCAATGATACAATCAATTCATGTGGCTCTTACATTATGTTCAATGATTTCCAGGCGGGACATTTCAAACCGACTCCAAAGATTAATGCGCTCCGCTAAATCCTCAATCCATTACGATTCGTTGCGGTGGTGCAGTATACCCTTACCAGAATTTGCTAATAATTTTCAATTATGGTTATTTTTGTCTTACAATAATACGACCTGCCGTACAGTAAATCTATACATCAATTGCACTTCATTCCAAATTTATTTTACCCCCTTTCAACGGCATACGACATATGACCCTGCCGGAATACTTGGTTACTTCAGCATTACACCTAAGTTATCATATACTCGAAATTACTTTAGTTGCTGTTAGCCGTAGATTGTCATAGCCAGTGGTAAAAATTGCCGATTGTCCCTCCCGTTTTCGACTTGTACATGTTGACTCCATACGTGCCACTACGTCTATTCAGAGTCGGATGAAAAATTTATGAATATATTTCGTTTGACATAACAAATATAACTAAACTTACATTTATTCTAAAATTTTCTAATAGCTTTGTGGCCCACCTCAAAATGCTCTGTGACCAACCCTTTGAGAACCCATGTTTTAGGGGTTTGCACCATCCCTAATATTGACCCCAATCACATTCGATTCCTTCTCATTTCTTCGCACATGATACGTTCAAAATTCAAATAGCAAAGAGTATAGATGTATGTAAATAGATACTATATAGCAACTTTATTCAGTGCTAGACTCGATAAGAATTCTCAAAAAGATACATATCATCAGTGCTAGCGATCCATTGCTCTATTTCAAGCGAGGATAATTAACTATTATATATTTGCACTCGCACAAAAGAATCGACTACAATAAAAAAAAAAACGGAAAACAAACGGTCGAAAGTGCAAGATATATATAGTGATTTGACGCCCATTGTACGTAATTTCTCAATGGATTTGTTACGTCAACGGCGCAGGAACTATTTTGTACTTGGCACATATAATTGGTCGCTGATATCGGAAATTTTGTAGCACAGTGCTACCATTCGTGTTTCTGTATTCGATATTAATATCAAACATAACGAGCATTGTACCGTATCCTTCGTTGATATATTCCTTACAGCCTTCAACTTGAGAGTAGTAGCCATATAAGCTATTCTACTTGAGATTGGTGTGTTTGCTGAAGACCGGCATACAATCACATCAACAAAGTGGTTTTTGGACATCAGCAGCTCGTTAAACCACTATAAATAGTATCTGAGTAAACATAGATCACATGCACAGCACGTGACCTATTAAGAAGTCTGTCAGATTGCAATATCTAATGCTAACCATATTTAAGTGGAGTAGTATACAGATAGCCTATCGCCAAAGCAGTGCAAGGTTGCTAATTAGCTACATAAGCAACCACTTGTTGCTTGTAGTAAGAACGGAGCACCAATATTTGTGAAAATAGTCAGCGGAGTAATCAGAGGCACGATGCCAATCTTATATACTGCGGATTGGCCGTTTCCTTCGGGATTTCGCGATAAATTGAATCATTAGTTTAGGGAAATAAAAAGCACAACATGTTGACTGATACAAAAATGAAAGTCACGACATCTTTCTGTCGGCGCGCATCAGATGGCCGGAAAAGTTTGTGCCGTTCCTTGCATTTCGGCACGCTTGTCGTATTATCTTCTAATTCTCTTGCGACTCCTCTAGTGATTTAATATACTGTTCGTACTCTTCCATGCTCCTTTGCCACCTTTGGACTTGCTCTTCATATTTTCTAGGAAATTAGGTAATCATGAATAGCCCAACAGACCAATATCAGACCACAGACAAAACCACAAACATCAAAAATGAACCACGCGAACGTATTAAATAATGATGAGTTGCAATGAGCAAAAGTCTGGGATGCTATTTTTTCTGTAGACGGGTGTTAGTCGAAAGAGAAATCTCAGTTCACAGTAATATCTACAAAAATGTGTACGCGACCCTGGTAAACTGAACTGCATGAACTGAAAATCCTAGTATAATGCTATTTAGTAAATTAGAGAGATACATATAGATTACTAAACTCCGTGGATATGTAATCGGTTGCTAAATACCAACTAGCCATTATGCTGCATACATAACCGACGAGCGAACCGTTTCTCGCGCACAGTGCGAGGTCATCATTAAAGACGTCCAGACTTCAAAAAATAATTAATTCCTACTTTTAATGAACTTTCAATTTATGTATACCGTAAGTGATGTGGAGGTAAGTTTGCAGTATTTTCTATTACATGTTGTACTCTGTGACATGGTGACATGTGAAATTTGAAGATTTACGAGATGGTGTGCAACATGCAAGTAATAATCAGAGCTCAACTTATTTATGATAGCACAGTTTTAAAGCACTTTATATCATATCAGCTACACAAACACTAGTATTTGTCATATCTATATAAGGTTGAGAAAAATCGAAACATGGGGCATCTCCAGATTCGGCATTTGTTACTGATATGTACTTCTAATACGTTCACGCAATTGTCAGAAAATTCAACAAGGTTCAACTTTATCAAGGTTTATGAAGGCATAGGATGTTACTGAAAACTTAGAATCCATAAAAGTCTTCTCTTCATAATATGGAGTATACCCTATTATCAGAAGTATTGTTATCGATTTACATAAACAACCCGTGACCCATTTGAAAATGGCATGATACCAAGTTTTAAAAGTTTTACGATATCTATAGTCGATATGCATAAGAGCAGGTACATCCATATCCGAACAATAAGCCACACGGTACTAAGTTAAATATTTGGGGAATTAAAATTGACTCCAAATCGGAAAATCTGAGATGACGCGACTTGTCTAATTTTCTACACTTGCGTGACTCGAATGTAGTGACTTGAATCAAGCAGGGTCATATAGATGGTGAATTTTTAGTGACTTAGATTCGTTTTATTGGGCGTACATATACATGACTGTCATAAATTCATAAAATTGTTCTAACAACCGCCCGGAGCTATATTTAAGGATGCATATCTACGGCTTACTTCATTTTTTCATTCCAGTGATCGTACGTCGCCTTATTTTGCTTGTAGCAGATATCATTTTCGTCAAACATTATCTCCATATCTGAAAATAGATTGAATGGTTGAGACCATGATATTTCTCCATGTATAGAATCCACGCCCAAGCCAGGGCGAGAAAAAGATTTTTAAAACTCATTTTCATGGAAACGCCAATAAATATTGCGCTTCAATATCATATATTATGACTCATGCTGAGCAGAAGTTCATTTATAATAGATTTCTGCTGGAAATCGCATCTATCTTTAGCTAGGGAGACAATGTGGCATTTCATCTTCGTTCGCATTAGGCAACAGTCATCGATTCACTGAGGGTTTTATCATTTCCAACTGTCACAAATTGCTACATAAATCTGACTTCAAACAAAGCCTCCAATTTATGCCCACTATACTGAAAAAACGTGTACGTCTACGCAATGATGAAATCAAATGGCTCCTGCCTACAGCCACGAGTCGTGGCGCATAACCATTAGATGGCGGATACGATTTAAAAAGTTAGTCATCGGGCGTTAGCTCTTACGTCACACATCGCCTAGAAGAGTGGCAACAACATTTGGCAGCCATCGCGACCATATTAATGAAGTGATGAAGCTGCATACTATTCATATATGAGTTACCTATACGGTATGAAGCGAGGAAAGAAATTTTCGATCGTATTGGAGTTTATTATCCATTATTTGTCACATCCAACGCGGCTTGATCTAATCGTTCTGGCATTGTCCGATACATATATTCAGGAAAGGATTCCTTGTTTATTGCAGAAAGTGGATGCAGATATTAATCTTGTGAAAATCTGAGTCATCTGATCTGTGACCGGCTGGCTTAACGTTGACATAGAAGCATGTTTGATCTCTCATGGTATTACTTCTTCAAATGTGGAATATTTCCGCTGCTCACTTCAGTATCGATATGTACAGTCTCTTTGGTCCTAAAATAAGGGTCTGGTCCAATGAAACTTTCGTATGCTTTTTCAGATCGGAATTCAATCAGCGGTTTAATATTACCATAGATTCAAGCGCATCCCTGTCTCACAGCATAATTCATTTACACATTCGACAATAATTATTGAATGCATCAGTGATCTGTAAATGACAATTTTTACAGTCCAAATGGACCTTCAAATGATGATCACAATCCTATTGTACCATGCGTCGTAGTATGTTGTAGTGCATTGATTTGGTATATCCGTGAGCGTCGTCATAACTCTGCCGGCAAAATGCATTATCGCGAACATCTCTCAATATCGTAAACAAATCGTGAACCACAACTATTTGATACCATTCCATATCGCGCTGGCAGGAGGTATTAGTGTTTGTGATAGCTACTTTGACTCATTCAAAAGAACGTTGTAGGTTGTTCATGTGCGGAATTGTGACTTGCGCGCCTTTTTCCGTGTGATTAATGCAATTGTATAGTGTAATACATATTTCTGGAAAAGAGTTTTGCATTATCGACTAGGACATTGGTTATTAATGAGCTTATACTATACATTATCGTAGACGTGGATGAAGTAGCCCATAGAATTTTAAAACGCTGAAAAATATGTAATATGAACATGTTTTCAGCAACGCAAATGCGACACGAGAATCTTCATGCTCGATACTGATTGATAGACGAAGACTTGAAAATTTATGAGCCCTGCTTTAAAGCAGCATTTGTTTTAAATGCAACCCTATAGTTACGATCGAGTCAGTTGATGTCAGTTTTGAAAAGTATTGAATAATGAATGCCATAATGACATCGTGTTATGCAGAGGTTGTTACCTCCTGTCAAGACATGAAAGATCCACCACTGAGAGGAGGGATGTACAATAATATATAATAACTGGATATCAAGGACAAATCATTTGCCCCATTTAGCCGTCAAGTCGTCCTGCATTTCGTTCAGTACTATTTACTGGTAATTTGAATAGCGTGAGTGGTAAATAATCTCCTAACCAAGGAAGTATATCGATTATGGTCACAGATTATCAGATAACACCAATAAACTGGAGAGTTTAACGACCGCATAAGACCGCGCAGGAATTCCGTGCGTCTACTGCAGGAGTGGGAACCATTTAAGCATTTGAGTATTGCGGGTCACATGAATACACAAAACTATATACGGCCTGCATTATGTTTTCATTTGCAAATTCCGTATAAAAGAACCTAAACATACGAGTGATGTTATTCAGGGGCGGGCAACTTCTCCAGTCGGCGGGCCGGATATAGGAAAATTAAGTACTTGGCGGGCCGGATTGCTGAATCGATAATTATTGGCCCATTTATTCACATATACATTAAACATGGAATAAATCGTATTCAATGATAGTATTTTAACGGAGCAATGTTATTTCAAAGCAATTTCTCGCCGATAATGACGAAGAGAATGTGGATTTGAGAACAGCATTGTCATGTGGTTAAGCTTTTTTGAACACGCCCTTTTTTTATAGTGAAAAATTCCGCGCCATCCATGCTAGCCATCCCAACGGATAGTTTATTGGCAATAAAGGTTATGGCTATTGATGAGAGAATTCTCAAATATGAAATTCAGTCAATAGATACAGTAAACACCATGAGCTTGTGGTATATCGCGCCAAGCGCGAAAATTTTTTCAGTTAACTGTGACTTCGCGCCCCCTTCAGATGCTTTCACGCCCCCTGCTTGAGAACCACTGTCATACATGCACCGCTATGTTTGCTTCTCTCTGATCAATCAACACAAGGTGCAATCCTTAATTAGGATTTTAAGTTGTTCGGTAAGCCCGGTGCCCCAAATTTACCAAGATATCAATTCATTAGGCTTGGGTGAGTGGCGAGATAGTGCAGTGGTATAATCCACAGCTACAATACCCAATGTGTTGTGGGTTCGAGTCCGACTCTAGGATTGCTACCTGAGTGTTGGAGGTTTATCTAGGCTCCTCCTCGCCATCTCATCGGCATAACTATTAAGCGGTGTCTCACAAAAGCCTGGACGTGTGCCGTGCTACCAGTTGGCGGTTACGGAATCAAAAATAAGAAATATAGGCCTGGTGTAAATGACCATTGCAGTCGACAAACACCATGATTACCACAAACAACATTGGGGTTAAGTACATAGTAAATGCTGACAATGCAAGTCTTCTCGCTTCGACGGACTTACCCGTAAGCTCCACTCTGGCACGCTGCGAAGTGCGCACACACGAATATATTAACATACAGTCGCCAAAATTTGACGTAGTAAGCAAGTAGTGGGGAATTTCGGCAGACTGATCGGCCGCGGGCCACATTATCATGTAGGACGGGAAGCTGCCCGCGGGCTGGACAAAATGCCGTCGCGGGCCGGATCCGGCCCGCGGGCCGTATGTTGCCCGGCCCTGTGTTATATCGACCGGGAAGAACTCTCATATAAGGATGGCTGAATGATTCCTTCATTCGTATGCTATGACAAGATAGCGTAGTGGTATGATTTACAGCTGTAACACCAATGGGTTATATGTTATATGTTTTCTATCCCTTATCGAAGATCCTTCTTTCTCGCCTCTCTTTGTATATGTCCAGATGCAATAATTATATTTCATGGATAGATTTTCAATAACAAAATAAGTAACGAAGTATGAATTGTACATTGCGATAATACCTTTATGATCGCTTTGAAACTAACATCATGTGGGCCAGTGGTTCTCAAAATGTGACACGCGTGCCACCAGTGGTATACGCGAGACCTTTTCAGGTGGTACGCGAGCACATCGGCGATTTTTATTTGTATTAAGTATACAATTTGCTGTCCTTTGCAGAAAACCAATATAAATACACACGAAGCACAATTACTACAGTTGTGCAGCAATTTCACGATGGTATCGTTGCGCCACACCGTACTCACATTGAAGAGAATAGAGCATCGGGTGATAATGGCTATGTGCTAACATAGTAATGCATCGGTGCAGCGGGAAGATATTTTTTGCAGCTATCTTTGGTTAGTATATTAATGCATCAATACATCAAGATCGATAAATTTTTACTATGTCGAAACGAGAGTGTAATAATGGATTCATCGCAACCGAATACGGAGGAGAATGTTTGCTACTGTGCGTTCAGTTAAGTTAAGTCAAGTTCAGTTTATTATGCGTTGTTTCTGAGAAAACTGTTTTTAACGCGACCACCTTGATTAAAAAAAGCAGAAATATCCCTCACCTCGGCGTGTTAGTGCGTGGGAGGGCATGCGGTCATTAAATGGCCGAGATCGTCGAATTGAGCCTGGGCAATGGACATCGGACAATGGACATATTCTCCAATGTGCTATGAATAATGTGTTAGGCCTACCCTGCATGTACAATCTTGTATACAGGAAACAATTGTATCCAGCAAATTAAATCCGCTTTTCATACTACGCATTGGTGTGATGGTGCATTAACAACGCCAATCATTGGTACACGTGACTAAAATAAGTCATTTGGGATCTATAGGTGGAACGCGGTGTCGTAGACAAATAAATTAGCGGTACGTGACCGACAAAAAGCTTGAGAAACACTGATGTAGGCTACGCGGCAATGATGTTTTACCGCAAAGAAAAAAAAAGAGAGGTAGTAATAGGTCATAAATCCAGCAAATGCTTCAATATTGATTATCAATTTGAATGAGGCAAATCGACTTTTAAATAATCGCCATGAAGTCTAATTTATTCCGGGGAAAAATTCGAGTTGAATATGTGGTCCCGGATATAACCGTTGGTTGGTTGGTTGGTTTGAGGTATTCATGGTGTTTGTCGACTACTATGGTCATTTACACCGGGCCGATAATCTTTATTTTTTCCGTAACTGCCGACTTATAGCACGGTCCACTTCTCGGCTTTTTGTAAGACACCGCTAACGCGGATGAGGTTGCGAGGAGGAACCTAGATCAGGGGTGGCCAACCTTTTCCGCCAAAGGGCCACATTCGATTGACGAACTATTACGCGGGCCACTAGCCGCGCGAAGCGCGAAAAAGTTATAAAGTTCATAGGTCAATAATAATGTCACTTGACTATATTGCGGGCCTGCTGAATATCGCTGGGCTCAGTCTGCAAAGACTGGACTATTCGGCGCCTGGACATATCGATATCGAAAGCTTCGATCAACATGCGTCAATCATTTTTTGCCTAGGTTTCATAGCTGATGATCTATCTGCGAGCGCAAACGCAAGGTCGCATATGTTGAACGACTTTTTGTCTCGTAATCGCGAATATAGTTAGACTCAATCTGATACATTAGGCGTTCTTTCATTTTCATAAAGGGGTAACAATATTAAAAGCAAGAAATCGAGTGACAACATGTTGCGCGAAGGGTGTAGAAAATTTTTACTTTTGATAAATCTATCGCGACTTATTCTCCTTTATTATAGTGTACGAAGATCTACCAAAATGTTACTGGCTCATGGATCTGCCAATGCGTCGGAACTGATATTTTAGTCATCACATCTCAAGTGTTGTGCCAGACTAATCGCATTTTTGGTTGGCCTTGCAAGTTCACAATCTGTGCAATCCATTTTTGATAATGTTACTAATTTCGGAAATTACCTAGCGGACCACTCAAAACCTTCTCGCGGGCCACATGTGGCCCGCGGACCACGGATTGGCCGGTCCTAACCTAGTTAAACCTCCAACACTTAGGTATAGGAATTCAGAAGTCGACCTCGGTCGGACTCGAACCCGCAACCCATTGGTGTTGCAGCCGCGGATTATACCACTGCGCTATCTCGCCGGATATAACCGTATGGCATTGATTATTCCAATCCACAGGGAAAGCACGAAGCCTATGATTATTTCACTTTATTTGATATAAATATAGTGGACTTAATATCATGGTCTGAACGGACCACTAACGTCACTTTTAAAGCCTGTCCCCACGTAGTATGCTGTTACTTGGTATATCCTGGCCTTTGCAGACATATACTGAACCTGTTTAAGTCTTGCATGCCATGCATGTGGTGTGAAAATCACTAAAGTGTGACGAACGTGTTCTGGATTCTTGCTGAGCCATAATAAAAATTATCGCATGAAGTCTAAACAGGCAATGAGCTCTATGCTACGTCACATTGCTGCAAATTTCTGTTGTCAAGAGCCACGTGACATTTAATTATTATAAAAAATAAGATTTTGATATATCTGTCGGACCGGCAGGAAAGTTTACGGGGGCAGCCACTTGGGAACCACTGCCATATATGGTAGGAATTGAGGCGCAGTTACAATTTGGATTTGTTCATGCTGTCCATGTCCATTCCCCGTGTATTTTAACGTGCATGTCGCGGCGCGGCTGTGGACCAGACCCATTCTAATTTCGCACTTACGACAGAAGGCTGGCTATTATAACAACGTTATGTCCCATGTCATGATAGACATGTCTGTTCACTTTAACTATGCGGCCACACCGCTACCCGTCTTCGTTTGAAACTAGAGTATACACAGCTACGTTCATTCTAGAATTGTCAGCTAACACAGTTAAATTAAAACCACACACGCTAACCTTCGCTTTGCGGCGTGCCCATTGTTTCCTCCGCAGGCTCGTCCACTGGTTTTGCAGCCAATGATACCGTTGGTTGTGTTGTTGTTGTGGTCGTCGTCGTTACTGTCGTCTCTATTAATTCAGACGTTTTCGTTGCGAACGGTGGACTGATGCTTAACTGGACAGCACTGCAATCTACGCGGTCATTCCCAATATCCGTAGCTGTTCCGCTGATCTCAACACCGGTTATCCTGTCGACACAGAAGCATTGTCCTCTGGAGAACTCGCACCGCTCTATGTTGTAATTGCCGTCCACATCACATAAAGAGGCTATGTCGGGTCCTGCTTCGTCTATACATCTACCTGTAACAAGCATAAACATCATATTTCCCATGCAGTGCTTTGTCGAATTGCGCATACAGTGCCTCGCACTTAGATTAGAAGGATTATCGTGTGCGACCATGACATTGGTGACATAATAGTATGCCAACATCTTAGGTACGATATATCGTTAGGTACAGGGCCCTAGTTCATGGGTGATGGGTCGCCTACTCAAAACGGGACTCGCGTCGTTTTTCAAATTTCGGGTCGCAAGAATGCAGCATCGAGACAGAATAAACAATAACAACAACAACAGCAATAACAACCACGGTTTTAAAACCTTACGTCGGTACAGTACTTTGTTCTCTCTCACAAACATGGGCTACGGGCCTATACGGGCATAGTTTCCATAGTTACCTTATTTTCTAAACGTATCGGTAAGCCGTTTCAACAAGTGAGGACTAATGATATCGGGTATAGAAGAATAGCTTATTTTGAAACTGAAATAAATTTCAGCATCTGGTGATTCAGCATTGATCGCAGGTCAATAACTTTTCTTTTCACAAGAGGGTACCGAGTCCCAAAGTGTAATTGATTTTACCATAAAAGTTAGATAGCCGGGAATGGAGTTATAGTCTACCAAGGATATCATTGACTTTGTCTCTTGGAAGTTTCCCGTACTGCGATATCCACTGTTTGTGGAATAATGCATGATTTGTAGATTTGTAGTATACTGTAGGCCAGGACTCTCAAACCGGGTGTATCGTACACCCTAGGGCAGGGGTGGCCAACCTGCGGCCGTGAACTCGTAATTCAATTCGTATGTGTTGGCGGCCGTCGATATGCAAATTGAATTTACGAATTGACTGCTGAATATTTGAGAGATTTTAAATAACATTGAAATTTTCTTCCCGCGCTGCGCGCGATTCAACGTGACTTCATTTTCGATTTCAATATAGTATCGCCCTTTGTAATCTCAGCCCCACAGTACATATGTGAACAACAGAGGAAATTGATGCGCCCCATATAGAGATACCAACTTGGAATCGTGTGTTACTCATGAAAGAAATTTGTTTCTGGTGCGTTTGCGCGATTCCAATATCGTTCCACTATAAACTGACAATCTTCATGGGTGGTCAAGAAATAACAACATGCAACAAAGTGACTAACAACAATTTGCCCACCAGAACATCCATCATATTATATATAGTGCCCTACATTTTTGGAAACACCCCCTCCATCAACTCGGTGAGCTGATCACATGGGCTGAGGAAGGATAAATGCTTGATAGGAATATGTGAAACTAGCTATACTAATGACGAATAATAAATTAGGCAAGTTTATGCTGCAGAATATGTTGACCAGATCTGCAATATATCGTACAATGGTCATGTTCATGTTCATGCCAGCTGTACGCTGATGTACGCAGCAAATTCCATTCCCTGTATGATGTCATGAGCAAATGCTTCTCCTCAATGGACTTAATGATTCATTTTGGAGTAGAGCAGGATGGAGTTGACATATGTTCAGCGTGCGATTTATGTCTATAAATGATTCTTGAGGAAACCCCGCCACGTGAGCTCATACATTTTGAATTGAAACTTCCTGCGAGATGCTTATAACTAGCGTAGTGTACATAAGTGCAGGGATGTAGCCACTAGCCAGGGGTCTAATTAGTATTTAGCATTTCCAATAAGTTACAGCCTTGATCATCCTTATTTAAACAGTCCAGAGGTGACCAACCTGCAGACGTACGCTAGCATGCAGCGGTGAAACCATAACTATGCAGCCCTCTACACGTGTAATTAATTCAGCGTGTGTTGGCGGCCGTAAATATGCAATTTGAAGTACCGGTAACGAATTGGTTTTAAAATCTTTGAAAAATTTTAATTAAACTAGAACGTTTTATTCACGCATGGCGCGATTAAGGGTGACTTGGATCGTTCATTTTTAATATAATAGTGTAATCTGAGCCCAGCGTGCGAATGCGAACCGCAGAGAAAAATGATATACCCCGTAAATAAATACCAACTCTCAATCGTGTTCGTCTCACGAATTAAGTATTTTTTGGAACGTTTGAGTGATTCCATCATATATTTCCAATATCCCTACAATCCTCATGGGAGGTAAAAAATAACATACTAGAAAGTGATTAAAAAACAGGAAGATGCATCATCATTAATTTTGTGCCCAGAATATTTGAATACACCCCTTCATCAGCTCTACCGGTTAATCTGATAGTGTGTACCACGAATGGATAAATATTTTACAGTGAGATACGAAACAACCGATATTATCGACTAAATTAATTTTCCGGGCGAAAACTTTTTCTCGCTCCGCGCGACTATTGATTAGGCATCCACGTGACTTTACCTAGCATAGATATACTCACGGTGTTAGTGAATATATAGTAAGCCTGCGGGAGTGCGTTGCTGTTACAGTTGAAAAAAAAAACTTTATACGCAATGTATCAGTGATGGCACAGAACATCACATGGGCTCTCCGCCGTGCTAAGTTCCGAGTAGCCAATTTAACCTGAGTATAATATGACGTCCAGATGACGACTCTCAGCCGGAACGCGGTCGCATTCTATATATGTAATCGAAGTACGGCCGTGAGTAGCAAAAAAGCTCGAACACCCCTGGATCAAGCTTGCTATACGAAATCAGTGTCTTATGTGGTCAGCGGTGTACCAGTTTCGAGTAAACGGTAAAAGGGTGTGCCACGACGAAAAATGTTGAAGAGCACTGCTGTAGGCCACTCAAATTTAACTTTTGGATGTTGTCATCCTGGCCTCGCAATTCACATGTAATGATGCAACCATAACAGATAGTTTGTGACCGGATTGTATCCCCACGAAGTGATTACTGCATTTACTTACACAGGCATATAGATACAGTGACACCTGCAGGTCCACAGAAAATCGTAACATAAACTTTTCACATTACATTTCCCGACTTTCGGCAATATACTTACATTCTGATAGCGTAATTCCCCGTAGCCACAGTACAATAAGTGGATAGATATACCTCTTCTGCATGATCAGAGTAGGTAGGTAATAAATAACTACGCCGAGATGACAGCTCGACTTTTAAAGCAAAGATCTGTAAAACATGCAACGTTCACTCCAGTGTAGGAATGTTTCTCAAGAATAGAATAGGTAAATGTGTAAATCAGTAAAGCAACAATCCCCCGCGATCCAGTTTGAAGATGTTTTATCGCGCACGCTCAATAAGATTCCGAAAATATAACAGATAAGCGTCAAAAAAATAGAAAATCATCCTAGCACCAATAACTTTGCTCCTAATTGTGTGCTGGTTAATACTCATTTCACTTACAACCATCAACGGAGACAGTTATAGGAGTGATTCGTAATTCGTGATAGCCATCACAATCTATATCGGATTGGGGGCGTATACGAATGGGTACGAGTTCGACCAACACCCCAGTGTTTTAATCCGCCTTCTCTGCATGGCCATGAAATGAAACGAGCAATTGATTTTCCGGTTAAACCAGTGGTTCCCAACCTTTTTCGAATTATCGCCACCTTATCAAGATCAACACAAATTCCTGCCCCCCAATATTTACGGATCCAAGAAAGAGGAAATATATACGGGAATTGACTAAAACTAGGTCATTTTTTCGAGCAGGTGCTCTGAAAACCGGTTTGCGCGTCCATTTTCCGTTTAGTTATGACTGGGGCGATTTTTTTACACCTAAAAAAGGGAATATTTTGACCTACAAAATCCCA
>ATSW01016346.1:0-14968 GCA_000444245.1 Botryllus schlosseri | reverse complement strand
AGACCGCCAAATCGCCCCCTGGGGGCGATATCGCCCACGTTGGGAACCACTGCTCTAGACGATGAAGTTACTGCCCAACGAAAGACGCGGCAAAGTATGCATACGTGAGAGAGAATGAAAGAGCGAGGGTGCGTCAATAGAAAAACAGCCGGACCTTGTTATGTAGAACAAAACACTAGTAGGCTAATGCTAGTTGGCCGAGGTAGATGTTGTATAGAGATTGTTGTATAGTTGTATGATATTCCGCAGTTGTTCGTTTCGACAGCACATTGTGTTTTGTGCAGATTAAAATTCTAGTGCCGATGGTTTGATGGTTTAATGCAGGACTGTTCAACCGCGTGTTTCGTACACCCTCGGGTGTACCAAAATTTTAAAAGGGTGTGTACCACTCGGATGCGGTGTACAGGGGTGTACCAGGTCCGAATTAAAGTAGACCTATGACTATAGCTATCACGATAAACTGGCAAGTTTACGCTTCAAAACATGTCGACCGGGTGTGCAATATCGTGTTCATATAAGCTGTACTGGTAAGCTAGTAGGTTTCATTCTTTTGGTGATATCATAAGCAAAAGTTTCTCTTCATTTAAACGTTGGTAATGGACGTATTATTGGTTTAATAAGCCTGCGGGGGTGTTCTGCTGCTGCGATCGAAAACTTATATACTCAAGGCATATCACAAAATATCTGTGATGGCACAGAACACCACAAGTCCCGCAGCGGTGCGAAGTTTCCCAGTAACCAATTTAAAATGAGCAAGACCATAATTATGACGTCCAGATTGGCCATGACGAGTATCTGCCGGAATGCGGCCGTATGCTATAAATGGAATCGAAGCACGGCTGTGAATAACAAGGAGGTTGAACACCCCCGGATTAGGCTTACTATACGCAATCAGTGAATTATCTGGTCAGGGGTGTACGAATTTCGAGTAGACGTTAAAGGGTGTACAACGACGCAAAAGGTTGAAGAGCCCTGGTTTAATGCACACGCAATATATTATATCTTCAAAATATCGTGTTCATATCGTCTATATATCTGATAATTTCGAATGTCCCCAGATATTCAGCGCGACTTAATCAAAAAATCTTCAGGGTAAAATCAACATACTAAGTATCGCATTGTATCGCATTTTTGTGATGTATTGAACTGATAAAAATTGCTAATAAACCAATGATGATAAAGTGTCGAAGAAAATAAGAGGTTAACAGTCCATCCTCAAGATTACCGGACCACGACTGACCTATCGATCTCGCTTCCCATGACATGCCGCCCTATTTCTTGTCCTTTTTTTTCTATACTATCTTCTTTACTTTCATTCAGTGCGCATGCCTCCTCTTTACATCGCCTAGGCCAAGGTAGGTGTCTGATTCTATAGACTACTCCAAGTCGCTTCAACATCTTCCTGTCTTTTCATTGTATCGCATTTTTGTGGTGTATTGAACTGATAAAATTGCTAATAAACCGATGATGATGATGATGATGATTAACGGATTCAATGATCCTGTCACCATAGCAATTTACAACGTTGTAAATTGCTATGCTGTCACGATCCTGTTTTTCTATTTTCGTTTTTTACAAACCACCATAACTAGTAAGCATGAGTGTATGTATCTCTATATACTTGTTTCTAATCTCCTAGGTTCTGGCTTGACATGAAGATCGTGAGGATCATATCGCCGGCACCCGTCTACACCGTTATAGAGCCAGTTACACGCTATTATTACTGTGTATGTTTTTTTTTGAGTATTTTTTTGCATACTCATTCTGTAAATTCCGGTTGAAGAAATAAATATTTCTCTCTCTCTCTCTCTCTATCTCTCACGGTTCAGTAATTTGATTGACACATCCTCCGATCATTTGCAAACCAAAACATAACATTGCTGATTGAAGACGAGATTCGGAAAGGGCGGATTTGAGTTTTTGTAGATGGAATATTAAGGGATTGTTCTTGAGGCAATAAATCAAGGCATAAATTTAGATATATGACACCATCGTCATCACTGTTTATTCCTCTGTCTTCGCCCTATCTTCATATATGAATTTAAAGTTATGCTTATTGACATGATCGGTCGAACGTATATGGGGATGGGCTAACGGCCGAGCGGCTAGCGCTAGAACTGTCACCGGTTACTGTTGCGCCATTGTTGTGGTATTGTAAACGAAGAAAACTTATGATGAAGCGGGTGCAAATCTTTAAAGACACTTCTCGCAGCAAAGGAAAGGTACATTACGATTATTTGATTCATAACAATGGCAAAATTTGGCCAATGAATGGCCAATTGGCCATGGGTTGGGTAGGCCGATACGTTATTCAATATTATTGGCCTGGGGAGATCGGACTGAGAATTCCAGCCTGAGGAATCATCAATTAGCATATGAATCTAGGCCCACGGAAGCCCCAAATATATTTTCACTGTGGACTGCATGAGAAGGCCCCGTGGATGTACTCAGATATCGCAGATATCGCCCGCAAAAAGAAACGGCTACATATTGAATACTCCACCAAGTTAACTTCATGTAATTCAAAATTTATCGTTACAATTACATGATAGCAAACATGTCTGAATGTCTATTACTTTATTGTTATTTAGAAATAACATTCAGACTGTAAATGATATGTTTACTAGTTGTTCGTTTTAGCATTAATCTATCAAATTGATTTGGTTGGAATTCCATAATTCCTTCAATCAAGAATCTAGCATCCAAGCTAATGTAGAAAAATGACACAACACAAGTTATAGTATTTACTTTATTCAAAGGTCTTGTCATAGTTCAGGGGGGCCTGAACACTGTTGAACCTGTAGTTGTTAGATGCTCTCTCCGTGTGTGTGAGTGATGGATATAGACTTTTCAAAGAATTTGTACGTCATACGAGAGGATTCAATTACGAGAAGCATTTGCCAGCTCAAATATTTAGCATGCATCCGTGCTGCGTATCTGATTGTGACCAGATTCACCGGGATGATTTACAGCAATTTTCTTTCACATCTCCATGACTATGACGGAAACCGGCTAATTTATATTGGGTCAATGTTGTATCTTGTAGGCTATGTGCCATTTGAAGTGGCCTGAAACAGGCGGTTCCATACTATTACCGAGAATGCTATTACCGAGATGGACATTACCGAGAATGGCCAATGCTCAGAACCTAGCTTACTGGGACGGACGTTGTCGAGAAATTTATACCTGAGAATCGATACCGAATGGGGCAACGCCGTGATGCACACACACGACCTCTTCATATGCATAACATGCCGGCATTGCATATATTGCATTCTCGGTAATGTCCATTCTCGGTGGTGTCCATTCTCGGTAATGTCCATTCTCGGTATTGTCCATTCTCGGTAATGTCCATTCTCGGTATTGTCCTGCTCGGTAATAGCATTCTCGGTAATAGCATTCTCGGTATTGACCGGACACCGAAACAGGCGTATTGGGGAAAATGTGAAAATAGCAAGAGATAACCCTTGTTTTTAATATAGTATTGAATTTGATCCATATTTAGTTGACACATTCCATCTTTTACAAAGTGATATTGAGCTGGAGCATACATAGATCAATAAGTTGCCTGTCAGCGCCAGTATATTCTAGGCTTTACCCTATACCGGTACCTGTGTTTTTCAGGTGTTTCCAGTTTACCAAAAAGTAGAAGACTTATATGCTGCAATTGGTAAATGGTGTGGTGCGTCAGTGTCCGGTCTTTACACAACCGATGGTGCGGAGATCACTGATGTGGATGTAATAAGGTATTCGCGTTGAAATACAGATTTGTGTAATATATTCAAAGCTGACCGCAGCAGAGACGTTGGGATGTAGCTTGTGCAAGTTAGAATTCTCGCACACCACCGATATTAATGATTCATTTTAGTCGCAGTATCTTCGTTGTTATTATTTTGGAAGCATAGCTCTTTAAACTGGTCCAATTCAGCTGGCATGACAATTTAATATTAACATTACATTGACCAAAAAGGGGATTAGTGAAATTTTCCATTCTTTTGAAAATGTGATTGGTATGGAATGTATGATATTATTTATTGTTCCAATTTTCGAATTGAATGGTATTGTCTTCTACATCCCTCTAAATGCCTCACTCAACTAATATTTTTCAGGGACAATGAGATATTATACATTTCCAAACCTCATCATTCATCGTCGGCGCAATCTGGTAAGCAGGCCTATACTTAATACATATATTTCTGTCTCTAAAATCAATAGATTGATTTGATGCTGGTATCAACCAAGCGTAACCAACGGGCGAGTTTTGATTGGCATCTGATATGGTATATTTACCCTTTCTGATTCTGCTTGGATCTAAGGATTCTAAGCAATCTAGACCAGTTGGACTAGAATCTGGCCTTTTTGAGATTACCTTGATATTTGGGTCTACCGTCTACCCATCACTTCTATTCAGTTTCCATGGGAAAATTGTTGGATTTGGAATTAGCTGCTTGTTTCAGTATTTCACTGGATTTGAAATTCTATCTATTCATAACATGCATTTTTTTTCGGTCATTACTACACATTTGCTCATTACTGCTCGCCACAGTTGTTGTAGTTGACTTGGAAAGTGTGTACTTTCCCAGCGATAAGGAGTTGAGGATTTTTCATTTTATTTTCATTTTAACTCGATGATCCAATGTAGGCCTACTAGCAACCCCCCTTTTTCCACAATGGTTTGACACTCGACACCAAAATATCGCTGAACTATTAATATTTCAGCGATATGCTGACGTCATGATTTAGTGGAAATTGAAATGTCGTGATTTTAAAGGGGGGCCCTCTGCAGACACCTGCTCTGCAGACACCTGGGGCGTGAAACAATTACTGGCGGCGCTCTTCAGGGATCATTTGCAACGATTGCTCAATTTAAGTGCATTGTTCTAACCCATGGTTCAATTCGTCAGTAGCCCCGCTGAACTTATAATTGCCGAAAATATATCGGGTATATTTCCATATGAATTCATTATTCAATTGTATATTGTAGTTCTGTGCCTCCAAGACCTTATAATTTGATTACGCAGTTGATTAAAAGACCCGCGGCAGCTCCTGAGCATCGTATCGCTGCGAAATGTTTCTAACTTTGATTGCAATTATTGTTCAATAAAACTGTCTCCGTGTCTCTACTTGTCCTATATTGCCATCTAGCGAATATTACACCGACGATTGAACCAAGCATACGTAGAAGCCGTTCGTTTCCAGCTTTCCCGCCATTTCCCCGTACCCGCTGACGTACAGTAGACGCACAGCCGGAACAAGTCTGAGAACAGTTCACGCACGGATCATGAACGTGCTTGGAATAAGAGCTCACGTAATGTTCTTGTGGTACAGCAAAGCAACACAGCAACAGATGCAATCCATATAATCACGCCAACCGGAGCGTTCTCGAGTATGTCCGCATATTAGTCGTTCACCTTGCATACCAAATGTGGGTTTCACTGAGTGAAACTAGCCTGCGTTTTGAGGCTGTCGGATCGGCCTTTGACGGACAAACTTCGCATGTAGCGTTTGCCGTAACATACCTCTTCGTCTTCATCGTTTGATCACCTTGTAATAAATCCGTAAGCTATTTCTCATTCAGTGTGCAATGTCCTTGGCTCTCTTTAACACGTTCTTTCATTTTATCACTAGATTTGTAGGCAAAGGTGAGAGTTTGATTAGTCTACTTTCATACTTGGTGGTCGATCGAAACTACTTAATTTTTACACGTGGTTCAGGGATCAGTTAAAATCATTTTTTGTGAGCAAAATTGTCGGAAGTACCGCGTGATATAGCTCCGGTGTCACGGTGACGTAATATATATTCGAAGGTTACACCTGTTTGTAGCATCATTACTTGTGTAACGATGGTCCTGAATACACCTTGTAATTTCGAGAGCGGTCACCTCCGATTAATGTTAAAAGTATCCGACCCCTGACCGAATCTACTCTTTGAAGGTACTTGAGTACTCTCGGATGTTTGGTTTTCTATTTTCAATGGAAGTAGTTTTGATATGTATTGGAAACCGCTATGTCTAATGGTAATTATGTAGAAATTTACGTCCATACTTCAGTAGCTGCTTACTACTTTGCAGAGATGAGCATGGATTAGTAATAGGATTTGGCAAAACCGGATTTGTGAAATTTTGTAGGATTTGGATCGGGTAAGGATTTGAGATCTTTTTCTTCAATGGTTTATAATTGGATTTACCGATTTTCGGGGAGATTGATGTCTTGTGGCGAACGGCGACAAAGTTTCACGTCCTACTAAAGTTACGTCATGTGCTTTATCACTCATTTAGGGTATATTTCTTTCATAAGAATTATAGTCATAAGACGTAGGCTTTGTAGGTGGATTTCTAAGTTTGAATCGGATTACGATTAAGATTGAAATATACAAAATTTCTGGATAAGGATATGGGATTTGAAGCTTCGGATTTGGATTAGTTTAGGACATGGAAATTCACTCATCTCTGCAACTTTGACCACCGCTTTCATTTAGATCAGGACGCGGACCGCTGCGAACACTGGATCACGCTAAACGTCGGCGGCAGGACCTTCTGCACGACCAAGTATCCGCGAATCGGATTCCAGCCGATTTCTGCATGACCGTTAATACCTGCCTTGGTTTTTGTTTAGGAGCACGCTGGTCGCCGTGGAGCCCGAGAGCATGCTCGCGAAAATGTTCGACTCCAAACGTGAGTTGCGACCTCGGTGAACTCGGCCGCTGCGTTTTTCGCGCGCTCCGCGTCACGTGACTAGACGCCATTGAATTTGGGTCGTCTTTGTTCTGTTCGCGTTTCCCTTTCCGATCGGCTGTCAATCGCGGCTTTCGGAGCCATTGTATCTCGCTCCGCAATGCATTTGTGTAGGTTTGAAGTTTCATTCCGGTTTTGTAATCTTGATATCGCCACGTCTAGTTTTTCTGTTGGGAAAGGAAAGGACGTAGTTTAGGAGCAAGTCCGAGGGATCGTTTGAGTTCGACTGCATCGAGTTCATTACTGTGATATCTTGACATCGGACGCATTCGACTTTCTATTCTTACTTATAAAGGCTTCCTCATTGAGAATATGATATTCTAGGGATGTGTCGTGTGTGATTTACGATACTGTTGTGATCTTTCTGATTAATGTTTAGCCTGGTGTCAAGCGGGTCAGCCGCGTCCACGAATTTCTCGGCGCCGGTCGTGACTGTGTTGCGAGGTAAATTTCCGTGAACACGCGAGACGCTATTGTTTCATTATGTTCAGTCGCAAACCCGATGACACGTTATATTATTTCGGCACGACGATGCCCCCTGTAGCCTTCCATTCTTTCCGATGCCCGAATGTCATATTTCGCACTGTTTCTGTTCAAAGAAATCACTGATGGTGCTGAGGGGGAACTATTACCGTAAAATTGCGCGGAGACGGTAGTAGAAGCGGATTTTTCCAATGCAGGCTGCAAGTACTTGGCGCGCAAGAGGCGGTCAAAGAAATCCGAACAGTGCTACTCGCGTGAAAGTAGAAAAATTGAGTCAATTACCAGTATAGAAGTAGCATTCCAAAGACATGGTAAAACTATTTCAAGTAGAAGTCGGAAACAAAGATCTGTCAAGTACTCAAGTAGGTTAAAATAGTAGATTCGCTCGACGGGTCGCATGCTTCTGGCAGGAGGCGGCCACTTTCGAAATTTCACGGTTCATCGGCGCCACTAACGCACAACGACTAAGGACACTATACAAACAGGCGCGATATTCGAAAATATACACATGCCGTGATACAGGATACTTTCGCTCGATTGCCCAGACAATTTTTCTCACAAAAGCGGTGGGAGCATAACTGGTAACTACTTCCCTCGTTACAAAATCCAAAGTCCAAGAAGTTTGTAGTTTTACCGAAAAACTTTATAAGTAGGTAAACCCAGTATTATAGTACTCCGAAAAGGTATAAGTACACTCTTTACTGGCCACATCTGCAGAGCACAAGAAACCGGCAGCGTTGCCCACTAAGTAGTTTGAAAAGTAATTTACGGCTACACGGCTCCAAGGCTTTGACTTTTCAATGCAGTCCGCGCAACTGCGTAGGCTGAGTAGCTTGCGATGCTTCGAATAGTAGTTTCACCTCATGTTCCCCCTCTGACAACTGTCGGTGCCTAATACCACATCTAGGGCTACATTTAAAACAAATGGTTGTTTAAGACACAGATGCAGTATTCGGCACTGACAGTGTTTTAAACAAAGGCCTTTTAAAAAAAACTAATTGTGTTTTTTTAAGTTGTAAAATTACGCCATAATTGTGCAAATACTTTCCCAAAAACATGTTGTATGAGCCTACAGACGATTACCACCCGATTTAGCCCACTTATAAAATATGGAATGGTTGGAACCCTCAAAATAGTCGGTTCAGCAGCTGTAGTACGTAGACGTTTCGTCAAAGGAGCTATATTTACGTGTACATGGTATTTTTAATTGTCAATGCCAATCCACTATGATGTCACAATTGAATATTCGTGACGTCATGGCTTAAAAAACAATAAAAAATGTTTTAAACAAATGGCCTTATTTTAAATATGTTTGTTTCAAATTGATTTTTGTTTTAAATGCAACCCTAACCACATCTGGCTTCGCACATTTATTACAATCACGGTCAATAGTCGGTATCGTCAACCGCTGGTGTAAACCTAAAGTCGTAACTTTGAACTCGCAATCCCGTTATAGCGGCTCGGGCTGGCTTTGAATGGCAGTAACCCAGGTGAAGATATTTGCTTTGGAATCTTCGACACGACTCGTATGCATGGATTATATTCCGGAAGGTGGTGGTATTGAGTCGCCTCCGCACATCCCACTATCACAAAGCTGAAATGATGTCAGAAACAAAAATAATTCGCCCCTGATTAGACAATGACTTGTCAAATTGTTATTGACCGTTGTAAAATAACTTGGTCGTCGTTTCATCAGACATTACATCCATTTGTGCCGCCGTTCCGTCATGTCGCCGGCAGCAAATTGAACTGTTTTGATTCGGCATTTATATTTTGCCCGCTGATTCAGACCGATGGGAGAACACGATAGACCAGTCCGGAGCCTACCTGCTCGACAGATCTCCGGAATATTTCGAGGTCATACTCGGATACCTGCGGCACCGACAGCTGATCATAGGACCCAACGTGAATCCGCGAGGTGATTTTCATCCTTGTTTTCTCCTACTGAAACCAGTTTTTCCAAATAAACCATCGGTCGATGAAGTATTACGCTTCGCTCATTATACGTAACGATATCTAGCAATGCGTTTCAGCGATCATATTACGGTAATTTAAGCACCTTGACTAATAGACATCCTGATTTGCTTATAAAGGAGGTGCTTTCGATCCTGGTTTTGCTTTCTAAGTAGGCTATGATAGAGACCATTGATTTCATAGTCTGTTCCGCTGTCAAGTCGCTATATATTTGGCGATAGTGTCCTATTGAAGTATCGCGTCACGTTTTTAAACGGTAGATTTCGAGTTGTCGCGCGCTCACCTCACAAGCGAATCCGCAACAAAGCTCCTCGTATAATTCATCACGCCTTATTATTCCAATAACTAATAGCTTATTTACCCGGTTCTTACCTTGTTGACTCTGGTACAGATTTAATTGCTTTGGGTGTTATAATCAACTGTTTTGTAATTATCCCCGGCCGAGGCTAGCCTCGCTACAACACAGCGTATAGCGCGTTTCCTTGATGCTGCATAACTAAGAGGCCTATCTTTGGCTTAGACGCTGTCAGACAATTGTTTATTGTCAATAAGCGGCGTGGGCATCGGCGGGGGTCCTCGTTTTTGGCCAAACACAACATTTGTTTAAAGTAAACGCCCGCCCGATAATGTTGTTGCATGCATGTAATTGTGTTTGCGCGCTCGGTTTTCATAACAGATCCCGGCGCTTGGTAACAAGCAATTATGATACGTCACGCCGGCGATGACGTGGAGCTGCGCGCGCAGCTCGATTGCGGGCGCTTTTCGCGGGCGCAATAAATTTCGTGACGGAATTTTTTCTCGCTCATTAAAAATCTTCGCCGAAAAGGCGCGCGCCCGATCGGAATGCGACTTACGGGGGCAGCGTTTTCCGAGCGGGTGAGCACGGGGGTAATCCAATCTCCGATAAATGTTTCGTGCGATGGGTTAATGCGGCGCGCACACAAATTCCGCGGTCCGTCATGCGCTTTTGTGCGTTTAACCCGCGATGCGAGATAACCGCGCGCCGCCCGGGGCCCGTAATTTTCGTGAGAAAGCGCGCGGCCGGAGGAAATTTCTAATTGCCGTGGTTGTTATGGCAACAACGGGCTTCATTGTGCGGGTGCTTGGCGCGGTGATTTACGGGCGAAACCCGAGCCGGGGTTGAGTCGACTCAGGTTGGAAACGAATTGGCGGATAAAAAAAAAGAATGCCAATTTCCAATTTCCAATTTAGGTGTTTTGGAGGAGGCCAGATTCTTCGGTTTGGACAGCCTGATGGAAAAACTGGAGACTTTGGTTGAAGTAGGTCCACGACCTTTTCCTTTTTCTGATTACGACAGGAAAGATAAAAGCGACTTTGTATATGGTCACAAGTTTGCGCCGCCCGCTGGAGAGTTTCGGGGTCGGCTTGTTTACCATTCGTGACTTTGGTCCGGATGGGTTGAGTCACGGGTGTGGGATCTTTCGGGATTGGACTGTCCCATGGTGTCGCGAATTGTGATATGTTTTTTTTCTCGACAGGAGTACCAGCCTAAGACGGATCACACGCCGCTAACTAGGAGAGAAGTCATCGGAGCTCTGTTGGTGAATCAAACCAATTGCGAACTTCGATTTCAAGTAATTTGGTTTTCTACTGGTTTCTGACAAAAGAAAATAAACAGGGTCCGCTACGCTGATAACCTGGTTTCGGTGACAGATCAGTCGCTTTTTAGATTCGTTCATTTATTGTTATTTGAATTGGTTCAAAACACCACAAGACTGCGACAAAAGGAAGAGATAGGAAGGTCTCGAAACGACATGGAGTCTTTAAGTCAGACCCAGCTTGACCATGGTCTAGAACACGCAAACAAGAGTCATGCGCACTGAATGAAAAGTAACAGAATATAACACAGATTAACACGTTCTCGGGGGTCAAGACACGCAACCATGACCCTGAAATGCTGGAGACGGGATCCGATAAACAACTTTGTCCTATCGGCAACGGTGGGCGCGTTTTTTCCGCGTGACTAACCGCCGATATTTGCATGTTACTTTTACGTCAAAACAGCGTCGCATGTTTTGCCCAGCGAAGAGACTTTTGGGGGTATACAAAACTTTAATACACATTTTTGCAATACACTCATAGCGAATATATATTTAAACGTGGAGATTCTCGAGATGAAACTCATCACGGATAAATGTCGGCACATGAGGAATTTGAAGACCTGTAGAGTAGAACTACATTGCATATAATTATTCATGACATCACATGACCAAGCACAATATAAAATGCAGACAGACCGTGAGCGTATTGCTCAGTGCTGAGTTTCAGCTTCATCGAAAATTCCTCCCGTTGACATACATGCGCTGTTGGTGGATTTTGTTGCCTATCGGTAATTGCGAGGGGGATGGCTCTTTTGAAAAAAGGGGAAGTTCGTTTGCATTTTGACGGCGGAATGTGTAATCACGGGAAAATGTTGATCGGGCTTAGCGATAGGTAAAATCCCGGAATTGATTGGATTTCAGTTATGACGCCGCGATGTACTTGTTTCGAAAAGAAAACAAATTCGCTCGCAAGCACCCGAAAAGTGACGCGTCCTTTGTTACGGCGGAGTTATGTAGACGGAACGTTGAATAACAACGAACGAAAATGTATGCGCCAAAGCGTAAACAATTTGTGCCGCGTGCCCACAAGCATCTTCTATGTACATTACTGTAGATGGGGTATGCCAAAACAGGATCCCTCTGACGCGAAGGGATGTTATTACCCTCCGCTACTGGACTGATTCATGAGGAATTAATCACGCGATGACAAACCGGCCGCACTGCATTCCGCTCTTACACGACAACCAGGGTTTTCAAAATCAACCTTTACGAAACTAAAGGCTGAGCACTACGATTCGAGAATTCGCATCCGAATCGCGCATAAATTGTAATGATTGGAGTTGTCTGGTGAGATACATTTTTTTACGTACAGTACCATACGCCGCTAACCATTAAGAGCTATGTTATCAACGAGAATTATAGTTTCGATATTTTTTACCACGGATGAAGCCTTCATACCTCGATTGGTCGTATCACGGCATCCAAAACACGCAGTACAAAGCTTTAGTGGGAAAACATTTTTGTGAAGTCGGGGTCAACCCGCAGTAGCATTGTCGAGTGTCGACCAAATAGGCCGGGCCGAAGAAGTGCCAAATTTTCTTATTGTGGTGTAAAACTGGCATTTTTTTCGTTGTGGTCGCATAAAAGCTACGTATTTGAACTTCTCGCATCAGCCATACTCTCATGACGTTATTATGACTGATACGTGAATCCTGGACTCGACTCCAAGCCAATTACTCGATTCGTAATCGAATCACATGGGTATTCTATTTTGCGTAGTCTTATACATAACCCGTCTCTAAATCCGCGGCAATCAACTATACCCAATCCGTTTCGACGCGACCAGCGGGCACAGGTAATCTCTCCGTGCAAACAGCGCATTTCCGAAAGCTGCGCACCTGCGCTCCGGCCGGGAAATGTAATCGCGTATCCTTAGCCGTGAGCTCATGTTTCATTTTTAGCGGGCGGATAGATGTGCGTTTCTGTCTCTAGCGTAGGGTTCCCGTTTGATGTATATCGCCGACTGGAAATTATGATGGATGGCCCGTTCGCTTCAGCGTATCATCGCGGATTCGCCCGCTCGTGATGGATATTGTCTTCAGTCGAGAGCTTCGACTCTCATTTCGAATCGGGGCCTTGTTACTAAAAGCTTTTTATGGGACGGCGTAATTATGAAATTATACAGCGCGTGCCCCCCGACTTTGGCCGGCTTGTTTTCGAGTCGTTGTTCCAACGCCACTTAGAGTGCATTATGCTGGCGCTACTTAGAAGCGCGACCGCACAAATGTGACTCCGCCGACCGCGCACAGACGGAGTTGCGTATAGCACGCGATTTATTGCGGTGTTGTTATTCGCGGATCGCGTTCGCACTTGAGCTGTCGAGTGGGTGAGTATGACTTTGTCTCGTGTCACAAGTCTACGCAGACAATCTCCATATTGTAGACGAAGATCTTATTTCGCCAACTACCACCCTGGTGCAAACGAGACAAATATACACCAGTTCTTAATGAAGATATATTCCCAGGGGTGGGTTGGATCTGTTTTCAATGTGATACACGTTAACATAACCCACGTCCGTGACTGCACCTCTGGGTTAGAACTCCATAAGGATTAGCTTACTTGATTCTTCACCAATAGGTATGACAGCAAAATTTTGTGCCAGAAAGTTTCAATGGCCTGATTTACACACTTCGCCATAGTGGATCTCTCTGGTAAATACAGCTATGTTCCACCCGCCTAGAGCAGGGCAAAGCAGTCGACAGATATTTAATTCTCAAGACTGATTCCCGTAACCCATGTTATTGCAGCGCCCAATTGTGCCATTACCTGGCTACATACTCACAAAATTGACTGGAATTCGTCATCTTAAACCTTGCAACCCAGTTTTCGAAGCTTAGATTCCTTCTAACCGCGCATGTGTTCCCAGGGCATGAACTTTTCCGGTGCCGATCTTTCGCGCCTTGATCTCCGTTACATCAACTTCAAGCTCGCCAACTTGAGCGGGTGTGATTTGACGAAGGCCAACCTGAACTCGTGCTCTTTCGAACGGGCCAACTTGACGCACGCTGTTATGGATGTAAGTGCTGCGAGTTCAGACTAGTATAGTAGCCGTGCGACTAAAAGGGGTGCGTTACCAGAAATTTCGAAAATCGTTTCGCAATACCACACTGTATAACGACAGGCCACGATTTAATACGAGGCATACATCACTTCATTTGTTGCTTTGCATTCTGCTAACGAGACGGATAATTAGGCCGGTGCTGCTTTTGATTACGTCACTAGCGCTGGTATTTCAGCCGCTAACATGATTATGCACGCTGCACCGATTTACGATGGCGAATGAGTTCAATGAAAATCCATCAACGAATTTCGCTTTTCTCAATCATAAGAGATTCGCCAAGAAGCGGAAGTGAACTTCTTGACTTACACAGGAATAAAGATAGCCATAACAGCAGGAGGTGTTCAAAGTATACTCACCGTTGATTCTCAAGTAGAAGTAAAACAATGAAATATCAATCAAGTACAAGTATAAGTGACGATGTTCATGACGTATCGAGACTACTTGAGTGCATGTCGAAAATGAACGGTCCGGGGAGTACTCAAGTAGTTTCGAAAAGTATGTTTTTGTGAGCATTTTACACGCGAAAGTGATACAAAGTCATCCCGAAACTACTACTTTTCAAAATCGACATTACAGGGTTGTAATGACTCGAGTCATGACTCGACTCGACCATGAAATCGCGACTCGACTTGACTCTAGTCATTTTTTCAAATGTGTGAAATGTGTATCGACCCGACTTCTACTCGGGTCATTGTGCATGACTCGAGACTAGGACGACCAAGACAGACAGTTCATTGTGACTTCGAAGAATAGTAAAGTTTGTCTATCAGTCCCGATACTTCAAAATTACGGCCAGAAACTGTTGAGACTAAGGAAAATTACTATATTATGAATGTGAGCCATTCTATATTACTAGAGCAGAGTGGAAAAAAAAGTGTTGAACCGGATTGAACTGAAAACTGTGCAGTAAACACAATGACTTGGAGTCGGACTCGAGTCACAACACTATGACTCGGACTCGACCCACTACTCGATTACTTGGACTCGGACTTGACTCGGTGGTGAATTGGAAATGACTCGACTTGACTAGAGTCAATACTATAAGTGAGATTGACTTGTGACTCGGAGCCTTGTGACTTGGTTACAACCCTGCGA
>ATSW01016344.1:0-13356 GCA_000444245.1 Botryllus schlosseri | reverse complement strand
CCTCTGATTAAGACACTCCGGATCCGTGAATACATTTACTGAAAACGTTTCGAGTCCCAGGCAAAATTGTGTCTCAAATCTCGACCATTGACAACTCCTTCTCGACATAATCGTCTTCCTATTCGCACGCACATGCAGCACCGTAACTGCCGCACCCCAAACCCCCCAATTGGGGGGGCCCGAGCTCGAAGGGGGCCCAAAATTATTTCGCGAATTAGCATAATCATGGAGTATTTTTTGAAAATTTATGCAATTTTTTCAAATTTTTTCGCGCTGCGCGCGAATTCAAGTAGCCTTTTATCTTTATGATTGGGTATTGGCCAATACCGCGCCACGACCCACCAAGACATACAATCAAGTTTTAGGCCATTTAACATGCGACTCCAAAAAGTGTGCCAGAACGATCGGCAGCGAGAAAACCTTGGCCGAAAAGGTCTATGCCCTTATGCTGACCGAAGACTTCGTTATATACAAAATACACATAGGTTTAATTGTCCATAGGCGCCTAAATGACTGGCGCCGAATGTTCCTGTCTTTGCAATCTGAACCTCACAAGACAAATACCATCCCGCTGGGAAAAAGTTATGCCAGTGAAGAAATACCAATTTGAAATCGTGTGCGTCTCTTAGTTTA
The DNA here is from genome assembly GCA_000444245.1 of Botryllus schlosseri. Taxonomy (NCBI): domain Eukaryota; kingdom Metazoa; phylum Chordata; class Ascidiacea; order Stolidobranchia; family Styelidae; genus Botryllus; species Botryllus schlosseri. The sequence goes on along the minus strand of ATSW01016344.1, from coordinate 12,723 downwards.
GAAGCCTACGTTTGGGCGATTCTATATTTTTTGATATAGCAGACTGGAAGTCACGAAATAACATCATGTAACGAAGTCATATCAACGGGTCCGCCCGCCCGAAGATGTTTAATTATTATTTACGGGCCTTCCCGTTTTCAAGACACTTCACTCAGCTCTACCGGTAAATCTAATTACCTGAGTAGAGAGGACAATTAATTGATAGCATAATGTATATGCCATCGCCGATCTGATTGACCGATTTTATCATAAATTATCGAAAATTTTCGCGCCTCGCGCTGGCTCACAATGCAGTACGGATGATTTCGTGACAAACGCGAACAACGTGATGGGGGGGGTCGTTTTATCACCCTATGGGAACCCAAGACCCACGTTTGTGGGGGCCTGACGAGGTGCTGTTTCGTTGCTACCAACGGGTATACGCCTGAAGATGTTTAAATATTATTGAGTGGTCCTACCTTTTCAAACACACCTCACTCAGCTCTACCGGCAAATTTGATTACGTGAGCAGAGAGAAGATAAAAATTGATAACAATATATGCAATTCCCGACCATACTGACCGATTCAATCATGAATTCTATAAATTTTCCGCGCCTCGCGCGCTAAGCCGACAAAAACTGATTCACTAAACAAACTCCCAATGAATATGATAAATAGCGGTAAACAGTGTATCGCCGGAGGGGGTCTGGGGGGCGAAGCCCCCCAGAAGTTCGGTCTATAACCCTATGGGGGGCCCAAGACCAAAGTTTTGGGGGGGGGCCTGACGAAGTGCTGTTACGGCCCTGATTGTGAGGATATATGCGTCAGCCAGTGGGCACAGGGCATTCATTCGTTTACGATATGCCGCTATAAATTCTATTCCGTTTTCAAGGTCCGCGGACTGCTGAACATTCGACACTTGAGCAATGATCATGTGTATTAAAGTTGGGTTAGGGTTATGTTAATTCATTTCGGGACTACAATTAATGCCATATAAACACTTGTGCGATTACTGCTGCAATTTTACAGCTGCTGTAACTGACACATTAGCAATTTGATTGTCGTTTCTACGTTTTCTTTTATCCAGGCCGGCGATCCTATACTCAGCGCCAAACCTGTTGCCGATGACGTGAGTGTTCTTATCTTTTTCCCTAACGCGTCCAGTAATGACATCGGAACTGAAGAATTTTATAGTCGCTGTCACGCAAAACTATGTCATCACGATACCGATGTCGTTCTGCGAGGAAATTCCCGATTGCGAAAGCTGTAATGCCGACCCGCACTGCCGCTGGGTGGCAAGCGCAAACGCGACTGGATTCCACTGTGAAATGGGGAATTCCGCTGAACCAAAGTGAGTGCCTCTGCAACAAATCCAGAGGTGCTGAGAAACGAAGTACAGTCGACTCCGCTTAATTCGGACAGTTTCGTTCTTTGGGTAGAACTTATCGGAGAAATGGCTTTGTCCGAATTAAGCGGGAAATCAATTGTTTGCCTCGCGGTCGTACGTAAAGGCACGCAACCCATTCAAAATACGGTAGCGTTGCGAAATAAAATAGTTGTAGCTGTGCTATACTTATTATTTACGTTTCGTGCGACTCCTTCCCATGATTCATTGAACGAATAAACAACATTACACCCCAATATGTGCTATACTGTAGTAATTGGCTTGCATCGCATAAAACGCTCATTAGTTATACATTCAGGTTAGCTGTATTGTATGGTATTTTCGATTCCAAACCATTTAGCAAATGCTGTATCACTATATAATCACCCGTTTTGTATTAAACGAACGGAGCAATATTTATGGTGCCATAACCTAACGATAGAAATTGCGAGCATGTATCCGAATTAAGCGGATAATTTACCGGAGTTTTTTTACGTGCAATTATTACTTTTGTTCCTTTCCCGAGCATTTTGACCGAATCAAGGGGTTGTCCGGGTTATCCGGTGTCTGAATCAAGCGGAGTCGACTCTACTTCTACTTTTTACTTCTTTTGTTTGCGAGGCTGGAGAGAAATCCGTGATTTTAATGCTGCAATTTCAGTGCATAACATAATTCAAAAACTGCATTCATGTTAGATAATAAATCCTGACCTTGTCAGTAACGAAGCACTTATACTTTATGGATCTACTCAAGTATGTTTTGCCAACCTGCACTAACCTACTTAAGTGATTATGATTTTATACTACGGCTTCTACTTTACAGTTTAAAGTCTTTTTGGCAAAACTAAGACTAATATACTTACTTTTGTTTACTTACCTGGAAATCACTACTCCTACTGTACTTGGGTAAGCATTTACGACGGTACTTATACTTCTAATAGAGTACAAACGATGACTGCTTTGACTGTCGACATCTCCGCAGTATAGATCGGGAAGTCTTGGTGGTTACATCAGTTAACTGTTTTTCAAGTGTTACAAAGATTGCCTGTATGAGCAAATGTGAAAATATCTTTAAATTTCGCTCAGATTTCGCACAAGTCCAGATACCATCCGAATCGGGTTTTAACTGACTATCGTTATTGTCCAAATCGAAATCCCGGTTTTTCACTGACCAGTAGACCAAATCTGATATATTTATAGTAAGGCTGAAATATATTATCGTACGTTTCAATTACAGCTCATGTTCATCTAAACCCGATCCGCCGACAGATATTATCATCGCTCCCCGGGGAAATTCGATAGCTGTACTTTGGAAGAGCGGTAACAGTGATACAACCAGTCTGTATCACATTATCACGCTCGTGTTTAAGAACACCGACGACGTGGTGATGCAAGTCAAGGCTGCTGCAAATGAAACTTCAGTTGAAGCTTTGGTACAGTAATTTATACGATAATATTTTTTATTTTAATCATTCAAAAACATCGCAAAACCGAGATGCGAATACCCAGCGTGAGAGTCAACCTTGACCAACTCGACGTTCAATTGTCTCAAGTTTTGTACCATTCTGTGAAATGAAGATATACTGTCAATCAGTGTATTCCAAATTCAAACAGCCGGCCTTCGGCTATGATTATGTTGACGAATTGGTGGAATTGTTGTTGTCTCGAATAAATCTCTGTTTCATTATGTCGCGCTATTGCCGAAAGTTGTGTACTGTGTATAGAGTGAGGATGGTTAATATATTTTAGCAGCTGCTATCATCAAGTTTAACTCAATATAATAATATTGACAAAACTCAAGTCCGTCCCAACTATCTTACAACAGAGAACGAATTTTTTTTGGATTACTCAAATAGCTTTTGCTGACTAGCGCTACCTGTACTCAAGTGGTTTTGTTTTTTAACTATTTCCACTTTTATTACACTACTACTGTTTATACGTTCGATTTTGTAAAGTAGAAATTAGTTTTGGCCTATGTTTTCATCACGTTTATGAGTGAAATTATCATAACGACTGTGGTGATCGCAATCGTGTCTTTACTATTTTGTTATTATTTAATGGTTGATTGTCCGAACGATCCATGCTGCAGGCCTGCCTATAAGAGTATTTCGATTTTCTTCATTGTTTGTTCTAATTAATAAAATGTAACGACTGCAGTTACAAGTAGTTTCCAAATATACATACGTTTAGCAGAAATGGCAGGGTGCATCTTCGTGATGAACGTTGAATTTTAGGAGATATGTGGTTGCACACCGGTGCTATTTCGACAAGATAGCGTAATGGTTAAGCGTCCGGTTTCTTGATCGGTAGGTCGTGGGTTCGATTCCCGGCCGGGTCAGACCAAAGACCTGATAAGTAACACTGGTATCCATGGCTTCCCTGCTAGGCGCTCATGAATTGCTGGGATAGCATGGAGGGGTGGTGCATGACTTCGAATGCCGTAAAGGCTATATCTGCACTTCCTTGTCCAGCGGCATATGCACATCATGCACTCATGGTATGCATATGCACAGATCGTGTGTATGTGTATCATGAGTCGGTGTATATGCCGCAAAAAACATCAAGGACAAAAATGAACTACGTCCTTTCCTTTCGCCTAGTCGATATATATTTGGCAACTACTTGAGTACTTTTCAGATCTTCATATGCTCCTTCACTTGAAGTAGTTTTGAAGTGTATTGCAAATCGCTATTTATACCTCTGCAACTGAGTAGAAATTTACGACCTTACTGCTACTTCTACTTAAGTAGTAAAATGACTACTTTGACCATTTGATGTGCGGGAATCCCATAAATCTAAAAGAATTTCTTTTTCATTTAAAAAATTTGAGTATCAGAATGGACTATAGGTAGTCGAAACACATATGCACCCAACTGGTGCAATCAGAAAAAACCTGCTGCCAACTGGAAAGTAGTATGGTAGCACTTTGGTGTAGTGACTGCCGCTATATTTAATTTTATAACACCTCCACTTGCGTAGGTAGACTACCAAATTAGCCAATTCAATCCTGGTCACTTCGGATCAATTTAAATGTTGTATCGCGTTTGCAGATACCGCGGGACGAGTTACTACAAGGCCGCGCGTATGAAGTAAGAATAGTAGCAATGAGAGGGAACGCACTCAGCGCCCAAGTCGTCGAGTCCTTCCAAATGGGTATGTCCTTGTAAATTTTATTATCAACCAGCGATGCGAGGCGCACTAAGACCAATCCAACTCCACGGCGGTGTCTAGTGCCTGCATGCGATTAGGCACTAAAGAACCTAAATGTTGCTACATGGTAAATAATCGTCGATAGTATTTTAAATTTGTACCCGAGACACAATGTACATTGCAATACACAAGACGCATTGCGATCCAATGAACAGATAGGAAACTATCGAAACGAACATGTGCGGTCGATTAATCCAATGTGCACCTTAGGCCTTATGTGCCCGACATAGCAGTTTCATTTATATCGTTCGTATGATTGCTGTATTCTTCAATACACAACTCTTGGAGGTACAGAACTTCAGTGTACAATTGAATAATCTATTCATATTTAAAAAAAAAACGAATGTCAGCTGCAAATGCTCGTGTTTATTTGAATATAGATATATTATTCAATCGTATACCGAAGTTCTGTGCCTCCAACGAACTCTTCAAATTAGGGTTGTATTTAAAACAAATGGTTGTTTAAAACATGTTTTAAACAGTGTTTTAAACAAAGGCCTTTTAAAAAAAAATGTTTTTTTTAAGCTGTAAAATTTTGCCATAATTGTGAAAATACTTTCCAAAAACATGCTGTATTAGCCTATACGGACAATTACCACCAGATAGTCGACGTGTATTGATATGGGATCGTTGAAACCATCAAAAGAGTCGGTTCAACAGCTATAGTACAGATATTTCGTCAAAGGAGCTATATTTACTCTATATTTTCAATTGTCAATGCCAATCGACTATGACGTCACAATTGAATATTCGTGACGTCATGTCTTTAAAAAAACATGTAAACAAAGGCCTTGTTTTAAATTGATTTTTGTTTTAAATGCAACCCTATACTTCAAATGCTGCCTTCTTATTTGATTGTTCGTCGCTATTCAGACATATTTATATTTAAATAACATTAATTACTGAGATCGCGGCCTAAAAGTCACGAATTTCTCTCAAGCCTTACCAAGACCCGAAGTCAGCATCGTGCCGATTCACTATTTCGTCGGCATAGAATGGTCGCCGGTCACGGGCGCTTCGTCTTACAAACTCCAAATCGTCGACACCGAAATGAGAAAACTCGAAGAGGTAGCCTTCGCAGCCATCTCTTCCAGCCGAAGATATTACCATTCCAACTTGAAGCGACACAATTTCACGGCCTACGTCCGCGCGTCGTCCGCGGACCTGGTGAGCTCCGTGGCCGCGGTACATTTCAAGTCGCGCGACATATGTTCGGGTAACGAATTATTATGAATGCGGCGACATCTTCACATCGAACTCGCGTTTTCTTAATTTAGAATGGGTGTTGAACAGTACTGTCACATCGCTGCCGTTTGATGACTCGCGTCCGACTGGAAATGAATCTGGGATGATTTTGAATGCTACCGAGTCTGCGAATCCATCGACGCCTGTGGTGCACGAGAATTGCACGCTACGCCTAGTAGCTCCGGGATCCATGGATTTACAGAATGCAGGCATGTTTTTGTTATGCTCTCAGTACCGTTGGCGAGTTGAGATGTCATTTCGTAACCACAAGTGTACCCGCCTGTTCTAGCTTCTAATAACGCCCGTTTAGACGTAATTTGTGTTGGTTACGCCAATGCAGGAATTCTATCCCGTAAATTTCAACCATGGCTGCACCCACTTTCCAGCAAGTCACTCGACTCTTATTAACATGTTTTATATGCCAAGTTTGGGGGTGCAACTCCAAGACTTTTCGACTCCTTCCCGTCTTTTCATTTTATCGCGAACTTGTGGCGTTTTAAACCAATAAAAATATTAATAAACGATTGATTCATATTGAAATAAACCAGAATATTTTCGGCTGACACTCGTCAGGGGTAATCATCAGCAACTGGTGGAGAATTGGAACGTTGTATTGTATCCAACTAGTTGCTGACGATTACCCCTGACGAGTGTCAGCAGAAAATATTCGGGTTCATTTCCGTTTCAATATGAATATACTATTCAATTGTATATTGTGGTTCTGTACCTCCAAGAAGCTCTTCAGATATTAATAAACGAATGACTGAATACTCGTCGACGCGTAACCTGCGTATGCAAATCACTCTTTCAAACGTTGTCGATTTGTCGGTTGTGACGTGATCCTGCCAGCTTCGCGTCATCTGGTTAATGAAATAGGAAGTTGAGTACAAATTCTTCAGTACATGCCGCGAGTTGACTGGGAATGGCCTAAACTCAATGTTATTGTCGATCCCATTGACCGATGGAACCACACTCTAACCCTGTGTTTTTCACCCTTTTTATGGTCACGACTCAATGTCCGATTTGAAAATTTCCGACCGACCTCTAAATTTGGTAAGGAGGTAAGCTGATTACTAAAAAAGGTCACCACCTTCCTCTACCCCAGAAAAATGGCAAGGGAAGGTTGAAAACCACTGGAATAATAACCACGCCAACGATTTCGAAATATAATCACTTGGCAGAGTTTGTGAAAGTATAGTCATCGCTCCGTTCGTTCGCGCTCGGGTAGAAATAGAAGTAATGCCGTAAATTTCTACTCAAATACAAGTAACAGACTTCAAAACTACTACAGTGAAAATATACATTAGTATTTTATAGAAGTAAATATGGTACAGATGGGTAGCATACTTTTAGCGTTCGATGGTAGGAGGCTTATTACGAAATTGCAGGCAAGGTGTATTTTCGTGGCTGAGGCAAAATGAATAATGACTAGGACAAATTTTTGTTACATTAAAATCGTGAGAAAGTTGCACTTATTTTAACAAAGGTTGCAGTAAAAAGTTGCATTTATGCACAATCAACAATCCACTATAAAAGAAGTATCCTAACTCACAGCGAGCACTTCGGGCTAATTTAATCAGTCTCGTAATCATTATTGCGCGACAATCTCTCTTCAGTCTTCACTCGGCCATGAGAAAAATAGGCAACGGAGAGAGTAACAGCTCTCAACTGTTGCGTCATCAATAGCATTGAGATACAGCTAGTCAATCCATCACGTAGTTCATTGTTATGCAAATCAAAGAGAATAAAACCAGAAACTACTAAAAATTGTTTTATAGCTTGTTTTTTAAATCACTCATTTGCATTTTTGTTGATACTTGATAAAATTTGCAATAAAAAGTTACGTGTAAAATAGAGAAAAGTTGCAGTATAAAATTCCTAAAGACAGCTTAAAACATCATACTACATAAATTCCGAGCATTTAGGAAACTGCCGGAAGCTGTAAAAAATGCAAAAGTTGGAAAATCTTGCCTTACTAATGACACTACAAATATTGTCGAGGGGGAATGTCGCCATGTTGGTATGAAAATTGCACTTTTAAAAGTGATGCAAACGTATCCCAAAACTACTTTACCTAATCCAAATGAAGTATAATTCAAAAACACGACTCGAGTAAGCAGCACATGTCGGCAAAACCTACTTGAGTACTCCGACAAAGTAGATGTCCTTCGTCGCTGACCACCCCCTGTAAATTAGTGTCATGTTATCGTTACATAGGGTCGAGGTCATGTTTTTACGGGCTACCGCATTTACTGTGCTCCACCGTTTCAGATTCGAACGAGGAAGAGACCATTCACGTGGCACTCACAACGAGCCTTGTTTGGGGAATCGCGATCCTGGCATCCCTCCTCCTTATCACCCTCTGGGTAGTAGTTCATACCAATTTCTTTGTGATAGGTCGGAAAAAGACCACTCTTCGAGGTAGGTAGAACGCTATTGTCATAATGACATAGGACGTCAAGTACTTAGCGTTGCTACTCGATGAGGCGTAGCAGTAGCGCCGTAAATTTCTAATCTCAAGTATAGAAGTAGCTATTATTTTCAAGACCCGACAAAACTACTTGGTGCAATAAGAAAATGAAAGGTCTGGATAACTGAGTAAGCACAGTCGCAAAAAGAAGATTTGGACGGAAGATCGCTCACTTTTAGCGGTTATTAGGAGAATCACAAATGATTAACAATCGCGACTGACAAAAAATGACTAACGACATGACAAATAGGCTCAATCTTCAAATTTATATTTAGTTGAGTGTGTTTAGTTAGAAGTAAAACCGTAAATTTCTATACAATTGCCAATAGAAGTAGGCTCCTCCTCGCCATCTGATCCGCGGAAGCGGTGTCTTGAAAGCCTAGACGTGGGTTGTGCTATAAGTCGGCAGATGCGGAATCAAAATAATAAAGACAGTCGGGCTGGTGTGAAGGACCAATTGACCATTGTAGTCGTCAAGGATACGTGAGTTTACTAGCGTCCTTTGTTGTGATGGACTCGGCATAACCTTCCCAGATTGGCAGAAATTTAGTCGAGAGGCTAACACATAGGCCCAATAAAATCGTCTCGTGATCGAGTTTCACTTTTAACACACCTGAGCTAGTTTTTTTTAATGAGGGGTATTTGCACGAAAATAGAAGATATCAAATTACATTTAAACATACTTCTAGCTAAAATCAGCCAAAAGGTTCACACATTTGGAAAGAACTAGTTTTATTCATTACTATTCTGTCATGAATAGGAAATTGTGGTGAGTTCAGGTGTATTTTCCCTTACAACCCTAAAGCCAGATTCCGCCCTACAATTACAAAACTCCCCCAAAGTGAGGAGTCACCCTCGGTTGGGAGCCGCCTGCTTGTCTAAGAACCCATTAGTGTATCACTATCTGTTCTGTATATACGAGCTAGCAAAATCGAATGCCGATTATCTATAAATGCTTTGATCGTCATGCGTATATAAGAAATATTATTAATATAAACCATTTTGGAAAATGCAGATGAAGACGGTTTCAGGTATCGTCGAATATTTTACGTATTTTGGAGAAAAGACAACGCAAAACGCCGAAAAGCATACACGAATCGCGGTAAGTGGAAGAATGGAACATGTTAATACCAATTGCAACGTTAGTGCAATTCCTACAAACCAAGATTCACGTCTCGACATGCAGCGTAGACACTAGTAGTCTACCTATGCCTTGAAACTACGGGTGTATTGTGTATGTCGTGAGTACAGTGTACAGATCAAGAAGTGTATTCGGAAGGATAGTGGACATTTTTAGTAGTAGATGGTTGTTGGCTCCTTATTAGTAGGGCTGGGCATAATGATTCGAGTACTCGAATCTGAATCGAGTATTAATTTGGATGATTCGAGTCGAGTAGTAAAACACGATTTTTTCGAGTACTGAAATTATACGCTCCTCGCAACTGAAAGTTAATTTACTAACGAGAATTATAGTTTTGACCCTATTTTCCACTGAGGAAGCCTGAAACCTTGATTGACCGTGTCGCAGCATACGAGACATAGCGCAAAGCTACGAACGTTACTGGAAATAACACATTTCCGAAGTCATGATCAACCCGCAATATTGTCAAGAAGTGCAATGAAATCTTTATGGTTGAAAAAATATCAAAGTATCTTTAATGTGATGGATAACATGCGTTATGTTACTTGTAGTGGCATAAAAGGTACATATTTGAACTTTAACATAGTACATGTGGTTGTGACGTCATAATGAGTGATACTCGAATACTCGACTCGACTCGAAGCATAATACGTGATTCAGAATCGAATCACTCAGGTACTCGATTTTGCCCAGCCCTACTTATTAGCACATCCCATTTCTAGTCGAGCATCAGTGAGACACTTCTAAGACAGCAACAAGCAGCTTAGAAAATGGTCTAACATTTCTTGACAGGGATTTGCTATATTGACGCGACGAAGTTCATTCACTTATTTAATTAGTTATTGACACGAGTATGGAAACGCACCGTAGGCTACTGCAGTTCGCAGTTAAAGTTTTGGCACAGAAGAAAGCATTGGGTAATACCATTGTAGTTGAGCCGATATAGCTATTGCGTTGTGTAGCCTATAAGCTTTCTTGTATTGTGCAGAGGACAGAATTGCAAGGAAGGCGAGGTCGTCAAGTAAAGCGCAACCATCAACGTCCAAAATACGGAGAGTCGAAGAAACAGAACAATGATTGCCAGTGACATAATTCCGTTGTTCATATGCAGTGTGCACTGTGCAGCGCAACCTACATATTCGGTTATTAGTGATTTGTGATTTCCTATAATCATTTGCGATATCCTTCTGAAAATAATTTGAGACCTCCGTGAACGGTTCAGTAATCATGATGAATAATGATTAGCTGAAACCGAACGTTCTCAAGATCAAGTGATTCAAGACGAATATAGGTGATCATATTTCGCTATGAACCATGCGAGGTAGGCTATATCATTTATAGCCGCTGCAGTTTGGCATGCTAATACTAAGAAATGACGATGCTGTATATCGGCAATTTAAATGAGTGATTATAGGTTCATAATGTCTCTTCAGAATACAACCCAACGAACCAGCGCTATTACGCAATCTTACGATATCTCATCTCCAAGCAGAAACATCAGACTACTTCAGGCAGTGTATGGCAGCAACTCCAGACATTTATTTTACTTCCGTTCCACGTTCAACCTACAAAGAGTACCACACCACCACGTCACCAGCGTTATATCGGCGCAGAACAGCGTCAGACGCCACGGCATAACTTCTTGAATTTACAGACAAGATAAATTACTCGCGTACCACCTACAACAGCACAGTTTGCGGATCACTATAGCAGTGCTTCGATACTCGATTCATAACTTGACCAGAGTAACTTTCTGGAGGACTTGTCTTGACTTGATACCTGCCCCAAAATGACCTGGACGTAATCTGAACAAATATGTATGGAATGACTCGGAGACGAATTTCCGAGTCAATTTTCAAGTCATCAAATATTCTAGCCTGCGTTTTCTGGATTCTGTTTACGGTATGTTTAGTTCAGTCAGCTGTGACATTACATATTTAACAGCATCGGGATGACGTCCGTAACTGTCGTTATAATGTCATTTAAAAATCATTACATTGGTGCGAAAACATATTCAGCCGGGTGTATAAGTGGCCTACTAAAGTTGGTCCTTTCTTGACGATTTCGACGAATTTTGATTAAAAATTTCAATACAAGCTCATGGCTCAAGCATAATTTATTCTCTGTACAAATATGAGGTCGGCGCTGCATTACAGCCTTCGTGCAGTATTTCGTTCAATAACGGTGGCTTTAAAAAAGTAGGCTGAAATGAACGAAGACCAGGCTTAAAGCCTAAAAATGACCGCCAAAGTGGATTCAGAACTTTCAAAACTTATTTCGTCACCAGACTTGTGCAAGTCAATCTGTGCCGGACTTCAAGCTCAGTATCTACCTATAGCAGACATGGACATTGGACAACTAGATAATTCTATTTGCCTAAATTGAATAATTAGAGTGAATGGCCGGTAATTTAATTGTATGATCTAATTTGAGAAATATTCCTATATGTAGGTAGGCCTACCAATCTAATTTCTGGTTTTCCTGTAAACGCTACAGCAGAACAGTATAGTGCGAACGAGTCAAGCTTGATGTAGGCCTACCGATATTCGTGATTCTCAAGATTTTGAAAATGAACTATGATTTGGCATGGACCGAACTTGATTTTGTTCTATATTCTTGCTAATTCGGAATTTATATTCAATTACCAAGTTTTTGCGAATTTGGTGGTTCCCTACTAATACCGAGAATGCTATTACCGAGAATAGACATTACCGAGAATGGACATTACCGAGAAAGACACGATCTAGAATAGACATTACCGAGAAAGACGCGACCGAAATTGGACATTACGGAGAAAGGCACGACCGAGAATGGACATTACCAAGAACAACATTACCGAGAACGAGATCCACACCTGAGATTTGACACAACATTTACACACATAGGGTTTTGGAAATCCGAACATCGGGATCCAAATTCCTTGAATTTCAATTTCCTGTCACTGGCTGTATCACTGTAACTTTAAAAATGAAGTTGTACATGGAGCTTGCGTAATCGAGAATAGCACTGAAACTTTTACTTAAAATATCAGGCTATTCTGCTCTTGGATAAGAGTATGACTCCTTCTTGGCAGTGCTACAGGCTTGACCAGGAAACAGGCTAGATTTAGCGCCGCTGCCGTACAGTATACGATAACAATCCGAATGGAGAAGACGCCTTTACCTATCTGGGAGATGCAATTTGGTTTATGCCTCGCTAATTATCGACATCCAAGGTACGACAAGACCCGCGTAACTGTGTGGCGAGATAGCATATAGTGGTATAATCCGCGGCTACGACACCAATGGGTTGTGG
>ATSW01016343.1:0-15218 GCA_000444245.1 Botryllus schlosseri | reverse complement strand
CAAGTCATACGAAAAAGGTGACTCGAGTCAAGTCATGACTCGAGTCATCCCAACACTGCTCTTTAGCTCAATCTAACTTGAGAATTCATAACAGTTTATTAACCTTAAAGCAACTTTTTAGACTGCCACTGCGTTTTTGTGGCTTCTCGCGACCCGAGCCTCACCCATGATAAGGAATTCATTTTTAAAATTACAGTAGTATGCTACGATTTTGCGGACAAGTAATGTATTACATACAGAACGCGCATACCATAATACTACCCAACACAGCCCTCAAAACATGTCTGACGCACGCGATTTCAAGCTATAGGGTGATTAAATTCGTTTGTATGTCGCATTTGTACTACTATCTACTCAGATTGCAAGAACGGGACTATTCTGTACCGACAACGGAGCATATCCGTATCGAAAGGTTTGGCCATCCAGCATCGGTCATTTTTGGCCAATGTTTTGTCGCCGCTAATGTTTTTGGCACCGCATTTTAATGACTTTAAATCTACTCAAGTAAGTAAGTAGTTTCGGAAACAGTCTCAATTCGTTCGCATGGACTGTTAAAAGCTGTGAATTGAGCTATGCGAAAGGTGCAGAGAGCTTGATTCGTATTGATGCATCCCATGAGGTAGCAATTTTCGACAGAACAAGTACTCTTTCGCATGATGGGATGCAAATTATAGTATTGATATGAAAATGCGATACTAACCCTTGGTTTACTAGAAGACCGCGTTTTAGAGAAAATCATGACATGGCACCCTACCCCATATTATAAGGCCCCAAGTTTAGGCGAAGAGCAATACGAAGATGTTGTATCGGATACAGTTTCAACACTTCGCGCGATTAGTATACGTTAATAGCAGTGTTGGGATCAAGTCACTACCTTCGAGTCACGAGTCAATTCGAGTCATTGCACATTTTGACTCGAGTCAAGTCAAGTCAATCGATTTTCAAAGGTGACTCGAGTCAAGTCAAGTCACTCGATTTTTGGAGGTGACTCGAGTCAAGTCGAGTCAAGTCAAGTCAAGTCACGAGTCAAGTCACAATTCAAGTCAAGTTGCCTTTTCGGAGTATGAGGCATGATTACATCATTGAATTTTGCTAGATGTCCGAAATACATATTGACTGGTCATTGATTCTGAACCGATGAACGGATATAGACTTGAATATACATGTAAAAAGGGGCTGCATCGCTCAGATATTCGTAGAACTGTTAAACTACGTAAGTAATTGCATAGCCTCAGTTTATAGTTACCAGCCAAAATAGAGAATAGAGAATAGAGAAACGAATGGATAAGATGAAATACATACACTTTACAAATTGATATGATACAATTCGTGCCTACGCCAAGGGTTGAGGACTATATAAACTATATTCGGATTCTATTTAAATAAAACAAGAGGTTTCGTTTAGGTAAGAACAGAGTACAGAAATCGACATTTTGCTATTAAATTTCTTCAATACTAGTTTACGACAACGTAAGCTATAAGCTTCGGACACTTCGTTTGCGGTCAATTTATTTGTGAGAGAACAATGGAGGCGTTTCGCGAACAATCCGAACATATGGAAGATACAGTGATATTTATCGTCACCGATTACTTGATGACTTGAAATTGACTCGTGAATTTTGCTCCGAGTCACGAGTCAATTCACATTTCTGATATGACGAGTCAAGTCAAGTCAAGTCATTTTACCAAAGTGACTCGAGTCAAGTCAAGTCATGCGAAAATAATGACTCGAGTCTGACTCGAGTCAAGTCATGACTCGAGTCATCCCAACACTGGTTAATAGCAAATATTGTGGATCGTAAAATTTATATTTAGTGTAGCTTTATTTTCGGAAAATAGTTCAACATGTATGTTCTGCAGACAAAAGAACTGAAAGTAATTAGAACTCAAAGTATGATCTAGGAATTGAAAGTGAAATACAAATACCACTACTAAAAAGCGGAAAATATATTTCATGTCTCTTGTCCATAAAGCTTCAAAGGTGATCTGCTAAATCAGGTCTAACGTTAAAAAAAGCCGGATTTTCCAGATTAGCAGGACACGTCACGGGCTGCTAGATTACGATATGATAGGTAATTGCAAGATTGCGACACGGTAGTTTCAAACGTTATGGTGGGCCATATTTACTGTGATGAAATATTTGATATGGGCGAAAATACGGTGTGAGCGGAACCAAGCAATCCGGTATACCTAAATTATATTCACTGATACTTTCGTGAAAACATATTTGTCACGCCATACTGTGCGCGAAGCGCAATAAAATTTCTAGGCTTTACCTGACTTTTATGAATAATAAATGTTGGTACTCCGTGAAAACAGCCCCGAAATTCCTCTAGCTATCTTTCGTATTGGGGGATTAAACTACTTCTACTTGACAAACTGAAAATAGCGAAGAGTAAGTAGGTAGATCACAAAATATTACGAAGTAGAAGTAGAGAAAATAAGATCTACTTGAGTAAGTACCAGAAGTAGAAGAAAACTACTTGAGTACTTCCAAAAAGTAGAAGTACTTCGTTAGTGACCACCTCTGTTTGTAGCACGACCCACTTTTAGGCTTTTCAAAACACCGCTTACACAGATGAGGCGGCGTGTGAGTGACGATAGGTATCCATCATCACATTTTACAGATGGTTGTTAATAAGGGTTACCATACGTCCTTAGGAGGATTTGTCCCCCTTTCTCAGATTTTTGAAAATGTCCTCCGAAGACGCCTAAATGTCCTCCTCTTTTGGGAATTCGTCCTTCTTTACAGCTTTTAGAGCTAAGAAATCGGCATAAATGACGCTAAATAGGAAATATTCGTGGTTCGAACGAAAGTGACGTCCTTTTTTTCTCTCGAGATTCTCAAAATAGGACAAAATCTCAAAAAAGAGGACAATTGGGCGTCCTCCGAGGACACTTTCAAAAATGCCAAAAAAGAGGACAAATCCTTCTAAAAGAGGACCTATGGTAGGGTTACCATATTTTGGAAATCTGAAAAGAAGACACTTTTTCAGAATTTTCGGACATGCAAAACCGGAGGGAAATCCTGAAAAATGGTAAGTTTTTTCCACTTCGTGGTCGGTTGACTGAAAAAAAGGTCAACTTTCTCGCTCATTGCCCAAAATACAGTTTTTCTTTCACATTATCAGGTGGTTGACTAAACAAGGCCAACTTTCTCGCTCAGTGGCTAAAATACAGTTTTTCTTTCACATTATCAGGTGGTTGACTGAAAAAAGGTCAACTTTCTCGCTCATTGCCCAAAATACATTTTTTTTTACATTATCAGGTGGTTGACTAAATAAAAGGTCAACTTTCCGACTCAGCTCCCGAAATACGCGCCGGAGCGTTACTTCGGTGCTGATTTACGGTATATCAGTTGAATTTGGCCGTAAATTTGACCAAAATTCTCAAAAAAGAGGACAAAATCTCAAAAAAGAAGACAAAAGGGCGTCCTCCGAGGACACTTTTAAAAAAGTCAAAAAAGAGGACAAATCCTCTTAAAAGAGGACGTATGGTAACCCTAACCGAAGGTATCCCTACCATATACGGATATCCCCTAACCATAACTAAACTCCAAAGAACATAGATTTCGGAGGTTAACAGGAGGCACTGCTGCTTGCCGCTCATTCGGGTAAACTTTTAAACATGGTGTGTGCTTCTACAAATCGTAATTCTACGTATACAATAACCCGAAACCAATACAATAGTATAATAGTTAAATATTCTGAGGGCTACCTAACCGTATGTAATGACTGGCGTTTAACGGTCCCTGTTACGTCACAAAGCCATGTAGTTATTATATTTCGAGCATGATCATTTCGATCATTTGCTACCATCGTTTAATTTTTCTTCTATTTTATTTTTTTTAACTACTGTAACCTTTTTTGCAGCAGACTGTTTAGAGTCAAGTGTACCTGTTTGATGCTGGTGTGATCAGACTAGATGACCTTCACGGTCTTATCTATCATTCCTATCTAATACCGAATACTGTGCAAGCATATTTTCTGTACCACCACCACCACTGCCGTGTGTTATGTATTTTGGTTGGATGAAAATAAAGACTCTCTCTCTCTCTCTCCCTCATGACTTTGATTGAACTGCCAGAGGATATTTCCATACGGGAAATAGAGTCACTGCTATAAAAAAAGTTAAGAACCACCGTGTTAGATGTATCTATTACACAGTCGCATCGATAAGGTGTTATATTCATAGCTTTACTGAGTCTCGTTATGTCTGTCTAACTGTCTTGTCTATATACGAACTTCAATCGGTTCCCACCCAGAGAGTACTGGATTATTAGGAGCAGAACAACAACTTTCCCATAATGAGATGACGTCATGATAGATCAGGGGTTTTTATGGGTCGCGTGGCGTATAATTCTGGGTCGCGACGGCCCAGAGAAATATTTTAATATGCATGCAATATTTGTTGCATTTCATGCAACAGAAGATTCGAGGTCACAGTGTTGGATTATAGATAACTAACCTATGTAGGTTAGTTATCTATAATTAGATAGCCTATACTATACCCAATAAGCGAGACACGTAGAAAAGTCGTTGCTGCGCTATATGGGCTGATCATGAAAATGCGCCGCCCTTTGTATTACACAAATTGGTTAGTATTCATCATGATAAGATTCGTCCGATATTGGTTACTCTGGGGCAACTCTAAACGGCGGAACGAGCGGACTGCGGAACTAGCGGAACTTGCGATACTAAACGGCGGACCAAGCGGAGCTGCGGACCGAGCGGACCGTAACAAAATAGCTCAATACTAAACGGCGGACCGCGGAACAGCGGACCGAGGGGAACTGCGGACCGGGCGGACCATAAGAAAATAGCTCAATACTAAACGGCGGACCGCGGAACAGCGGAACATGTGATACTAAACGGCGGACGGAGCGGAACTGCGGACCGGCGGACTATCACAACATTTGCAATGTAAACGGCGGACTACGGATCAGGCGCATCTCGTAATTTTCTCAAGTTATCTTTTCCTGGACTTTTTTGAAGCTTATATTTTGCTGAAAATTTTGTCAAGTAGTTTTATTTTGTCAAGTAATGTAATTCTTCAACGTCCAGTTATGAGTTACGACACAATTTTACTTTATTCCATGTCGTTTTGTACTTTATATGTTTTGTATTTCTGAAATGTAGTAAACTTTTAATGGTCATGACATTGTAATCTGTTGACACCGGACCACAGTCTCAGTTCTATAATAGAACTTCTATTAGCAATTTCATCATTTCGAAAGACTGCAACACTGCGATACAATGAAAAGATAGGAAGTTGTCGAATGGACGGGGGAGACTGCCGGCCATCCGGCAGTCGACGAGCATGTCCACATACAAGTCGAAATACAAGCAATTACTACTAAATAAATACAGTCCATCCTCAAGATTATCGGACCACGACTGACCTATCGATCTCGCTTCCCATGACATGACGCCCTATTTCTTTTCGCTTCCTTTTTCTATACTATCTTCTTTACTTTCATTCAGTGTGCATGCCTCCTCTTTACATCGCCTAGGCCAAGGTGGGTGTCCGATTCCATAGACAACTCCTAGTCGCTTCGACATCTTCCGTTCTTTTCATTGTATCGCATTTTTGTGGTGTATTGAGCTGATAAAATTGCTAATAAACCAATGATGATGAAGATGATGATAGCGCAGTGGCAAGCGCTCACCAATCTGGCGGACTTGGTTCGATTCCGGTCGGAGGTTTATCTGGGCTCCTCTCCCCCCGTCATTGCCGTTCTTACGACGACAAAAAAGCCCAGTAAAAGACCCAGCGAAAGAAAGCACTCATAAGGAATGGAAAGAACCAGCAGTATAAAGGGCCTCAATAAGTTCAAGATCGAAAAGAACTGCGTGACATCGGACACTAGGCCCAGGTGGATGTCAGATTAAAAGGATTGCAACTGTACATGGCATTATGACTCGAGTCCGAGTCCAAGTCATTGTGTTGACTGCTCAGTTTCCAGTTGAAGTCTTGTTAAACCTACTTTTAACAACTATACTTGGTGATATCGAATGGTTCGCATTGATAATATAAAAAGTTTGCTCACTTTTAGCAATTTCTGGTCGTATTTTCAAGTACTCGTACCAATAGACGAAATTCCAATAGTGTGATTACTTTACTATTCTTCGAAATTACAATGAATTGTCGGTCTTGGCCGTCTGAATCTCGAGACATATGATTTGGTTCGAGTCATGCGTAATGACTTGAGTCCAAGTCGAGTCAATACACAAATTGACTCGAGTCGAGTCGAGTCATTTCCGTATTTTCCCTCTGTGTTGAAATGAACCCGAATATTTTCGGCTGACACTCGTCAGGGGTAATCGTCAGCAACTAGTAGAGAATTCAAAAGAACAGCGTATATCAACAATCATAACACAAAATATGACGTTACCAGCACCCTAAGCACGTCCCTAAATCAGCATGTTCCTAGATTCATTAGAACACGCTCGGTGAAAAGCTCACCCTTCACTCATCCGCTCAAGATCAAAGGCCATAAATTCTGCAATTGGCAAACACTTGTTGGATAATCCCGCCTGTGCGAAAAATTATCGAGACGACAGATTTCGCATACTCGGAAAGGGTCGCTCACACTTTCATTTGTGTGCCTTGGAGTCGACTTTTATCAAAATGCACCAGCCAAGGCTGTGTCAACACAAAGAGTTCGTGTATCATCTAAAAATAGTACATTGAACGCTCTCGTATTTAACATTTCTTGCAGGTGACGTCATATTCTGTGTCACGATTGTTGATATACGCTGATCTTTTGAATTCGCTACTAGTTGCTGACGATTACCCCTGACGAGTGTCAGCCGAAAATATTCAATTGTATATTGAAGTTCTGTACCTCCAAGAAGCTATTCAAGTAGAAACATACATATAAATTTCCCCTCGATCAGAGATAGTCGATAGGGCCTATATACCATGTCTGTGGTGTGTTAGTAGAGTACTGCATTGCAACCAGGACATCATGTTTGGGGTATGTTTGGAGTGTGTTGTTACTGTGTTGCAACCCGGACATCATGTCTGGGGTATGTTTGGGGTGTGTTCGTACTGTGTTACAACTAGGACATCATGTCTGAGGTATGTTTGAGGTGTGTTCGTATTGCAGTGCAACCTGGACATCAAGTCTGGGGTATGTTTGGGGTGTGTTGGTAGCTTGGTACTACATTGCCACACTTGAAGACACCCCATAGTTACCCTAGACAAGATGTCATTATGTTCGGTATGCTCCTTATTGCCAAAATGAAAGGCACCCTTTCAGAAATTAGGAGTATTGCGACATTTGCGAGTTGCGTCTGATCCGTGGTCCGCTGTTTACACTGTGGTTTTTGTGGTAGTCCGCTCGGTCCGCAGTTCCGCTCGGTCCGCCGTTTAGTATTGAACTATTTTGTTATGGTCCGCTCGGTTCGCAGTTCCGCTCGGTCCGCCGTTTAGTATTGCAAGTTCCGCGGTCCGCTCGTTCCGCCGTTTAGTATTGAGCTATTTTCTTATGGTCCGCTCGGTTCGCAGTTCCGCTCGGTCCGCCGTTTAGTATCACATGTTCCGCTGTTCCGCGGTCCGCCGTTTAGAGTTGCCCGTTACTCTGTAAAACACTGTCGGAGACCGATGGGATGCTTTAGTGTAGGGCAGGGGTTTACGGTAGCCCGCGAGACCAAATGAGTCGCCCGCGGTCGCAGTAGCAAATATTCCAATGAGAGATTGGAAAGTCGAAGCGCCGAAGGGTTTTTTATGAGCAGCAGTTGAACATGGGTCAGTCGATCATAGGGAACATACGAACGCAGTTTTAAATCGGGGTGTTGCTTATGTCTACGCCCACGCTAGTTAATATTCCCTAGTCTCGATGGAGAGATTGGCGCTTCAGCGCGCAATGCGGCAACGCAACTGAGCACGGACACGCTGGTGTGAGTCCCTGTTAGTGAGAGCTTTCTGTTCTTGGTAGGGGGGCGGAAATTCTGTCTAGTGCTCTGAATGTATGAGAGAATAAATCCAACTGAGCACGTATAAACGGCGGGTAGCCCGTCGCACTATCAGCTCTTGGTTTCAAAAGGGTTGGTGACCCCTGGTGTATAGGGGTGTTCAACTGGCGGGTGCGGGAATATGATGCACATTTTTTCGAGGCCAACCTCTTCCGCGCCGAGGCACATGAAAGCATGACGTTTTGGCCAACATACGGCGCGTAAAGTGCGGTGTCAAAAAGCAATAAAACCCCTGGCCGTCGCTGGTTGGCCAAAACAGTCGACATTGATATGTCCACCGTCCAGTGGTCGAAATGGTCGGCAACGAATAGTGCCATCCTTGCAATCTTAGTAGACAGAGAAGTAGACGGAGAATAAATGCGAAAGAGTAAAATAATGCACGTCAATTTGCAGTTACGTGCGTCGGACATGTTTCATATAATCGAGCTGCGTTGCGTACTACTGTTGTCTGCGCATTATCCACGTCACACGCCTGCAATATCGTAGCATAAAGTAATATTAAAAATAAATGCTTTTTGATGCGCGAGGGTTGGGTCGCGAGATGCCATTAAAACTCAGATTTGGGTCGCGGTCTTCAAAGTGTAAAAACCAGTGTGATATATTGCAACGTGACCAAGCAAAATGATACCACAAAATCAAACTTGAAATAAATGGACGTAATACTCCTATAGTCACCAGGGCGTCTAACACGGATAACGTGAAAGATAGACTGATAATTATGAATGTAAACAAACATGGAGGGACTTGAATAGTTCATGCGTTGTTATCAGTTACTTTCTGACGTTTATCAGTAGGCTACTATTTGTTGAGCCAGCGATCCACAAAATGCAGACATAGGCACATGCTATATATCGCTACAGCTTTGAGGCTGGTGGCCGGAATATGAAACTTATTCGATATATTGTCGTTTAAGAACTGCATTTAACTAAAGCAGTATGCAGATGTAACCCCTAGGGCTACGCTTGAAAAATGCAAGTCACTATGATTTTAAAACGCTTTCACTGCTATCTTTAATTTTGGTAATTTATAACTCTGAACATATGATTATAGTTATTCAAATCACAGAAGTATGATTATCGTCCGGTTATTGTGAATGTGCGCTACATCCATGTGCCGTGTTTACATGTTAAAGCTAAACATCACAACAAATCTGCGCATCTACCAAGAGGCAATGGTACAAACAGAATGTTATTGACCCACATATATTGCAGAGTTACGGCAGACTGAACATTGCACGCTCTCAGCTTCTTAAGAGAAATTGATTAATTACTAATAACTAGACGCAAGTACAACTCATCCAAATTTGAAATTCAAAGCTTCGACAAATATTCAGATTATTATACGTCAGAGTTAAACCATTACATTACTATACTTACTCCTCGGTTTGCGTTTCCTATTTTGGATACATTTTGCAGCACAATAATACTGCAATGTGAATTCCATCGTGAATATTATGGAATAGTAGTGTTTTGGATATTTTGTATGCGTGGAGGGCAGTGGTGAAGAATGGTAACCTTAACAAATATCGATTCATCTGTGAAACTATTAACATAGCAACTAGTTGTTATAACCTGCATTACATAAGTCTTATGAGTACACCATATGGACTATTATGTACGGTTGCTCTGGGCACATTACGATTCAATTTGCATGCCGTTATGGATGTACAGACGAAGTTCCTTCTGAGTGCATCATATTTGTATTGGCATAAATAAATATTCAACTTTCAATTCAGCAAACCTATATCGCGTAGGAGGCGTAACTTCGGCAATGCAAGGAATTTGTGGTGCCCTTATTTTGGGATCTGAATGTATCGAAATCGATGCATCGCGTCATTGTGAATAACAGACCCCGACCATTAAGTATCAACTCCTCCATAAATCTACTCAATACATTATGAATATATAGAAAGTTATACTTGGGCCTATATTTATACTCTAACCAAAAATTTAAACAGATATTATGTTTCACGCATAACCAACAGTGCAAATGTAATCGCTAGTAGATCTATCCTATCCATATGCTGTATCTTACGGCGCATTTCGAAAGTGCTACGTCATATCACACTTTAAATAACGAATCGTCGGACATTTTCCACCAGTACTTATTTGGCAAGCTCATTGAGGGACAGTGAAAATTTAAGTGACAAGGGTGAATATCTTATGAGCCTGAAAGAGTTATGATTAAGCGAAAAACTATGGAAATAGCTTGAGCAACTGTATTGAAAGCAGCGTCTATCTCATAATCTAGTCATTTCAGCTATAGTTATGACTGTCGACGCCCGCTTTTCGGTATACTAGCCTCCAAATGATATTGTGTAGGCCCTATAGTAACAAACAGCCAGCATGTAATAACATTGATAGGTACATTACAAACGCCTACCGCAATAATCACCCTAGAGGTACAAATATTCACTCGTTTACTTTTTGCAATAATGATATCTTACGCTGTTTTATTTAGAATGTGTATATTTAACACGTCGATCTTGCTATAATTGTAGCCGCATTGCCGATCAAATTCAACTATGATAATTTCATTTCTTATCCAATGAGAAATGTTTTGCGTACGTCCAGGACAGCAGCCGAACGCTATTTGCGAGAATATAAGTCAACGCATTGAACCAAGGGAGAGTTACGAGAATCACGATGCCAGGACGTTCACAATACATTGCGCATTCAGAAATGCGTATATTTCTTATATCCCATATGAGGCCTATTTACAAAAGATCATGAATCGATCTATCATTGATAGTAAAAGTAATATCTATAATGCAATGTATATTCCGACTAGCAATATCCAAAATCAATGTTAATTTGTCCATGCTAGATCCAGATCGATGAGCTATATTTACGGTGCAGTGAATGCCATGATATTGTCAAGTGGGAAATGGCTACAGATATTCGTGATTGTTTTTCAATTACACCCGACAATGTACATAGACTAACTCAGCGGTTCCCAGCCTGGGGAGGATGCTCAATGTGGGGTAATTTTGTAATTTGTGTGGGGGAAATCAAGCATTAGGATTGTAAAACTCTTTACGTAGAGACACACCTGAAATGAGTGTAACAGATCTTATTCACTTCGTGGTATCATAAAATTTACGTAATTGGACAATTCAAGTCTCTCTTACTGTTAAGACGACATAATGTGTGGTGCATGCATACTTGACTCGGACCAGAATCACTGCGGTACTCGATTTTTTTCCTGGCCCTAATTATAACATTTATCTGCATTCTGCTATTCTCGCATCGTCCACACGCCTAAATCTCAAACGTAAATCCGAAAATTGTAAACGTAAATATAGGTTCTCAGATGCGCAATCGCCTGCATCGTTGTTGATACTGCTCATCGAGATTATAAGGCTATTTACGACTCTTGCAGGATAATCCCATGTTTTTAAATAATTATGCAACGCACGGCCGCATTCGGAAATGCGAATTTGATTAATGGTTGGCACACGAGTCTTACACGTCTAAAGCAGGGCCGTCCAGACTTTTTGCTACATATGAGCGCATTTCGGTTACTTCCACGGCGTATAGGCCTATATGGCCGCATGCCAGCCAAAGGAAATTCGTAAAGTAAAAGATCACGCACCCACGATAAATCGACTACAGGGGGACATCGTATCGCGGAAAGCGCATGGGGTTCCAATATCATCAGGATCAGCCTTTGCTTGTTAAATCTTTCATCGTGGCAGTTCTTAATTGCATAAGTAGAACGCACTATCGTAGAGGCTGCATGACGCCTTTCTCGGGCACAAACGCCTGTCGCGACAACTTTTGGCGTCGCGATTTGTAAGCATGAGCATCATTACCCGACTCATGTCCATAAATATTTTTCGAAGTATCGTGTCTAGTGATGCCGACCTCAAATAATTTTATTCAATTTCGTTGCCCACTAAAACTTGTACATTTACTAGCCTATAATTCAAAATACCAGCGACATAGCCCGTGAAGTAGTCCAACTCACGAGAACACGCGGGAATAAATTCACGGCAGCACTATGGTACCAAAAGCTGTTGGAAAACGCCCTCAGAACCCTAAAATCAACAAAGCACAGGATAGTAGCAAATAGTTCGTTTCGTAGTAACGGCAATGGGGGCGACAAACAATCAATCCCAGTGGCAGGTATAGGCCTGGGCTTGATGATACATAGGCTATCTATTGGAAATTTGGTGGACTGGACATATTAACGACCGCATAATTAGACACCGACGGCCGTAGGTTTGACACCGTTGCTCCAGAACACAGGTTCCAAATCTTTCTCCGATCTCGTGCAACTTAGACGCTCTGTACTGCCACGGGTACCATTTCTTGCAGAACGACATATCTGGTCGAATCATATTTTATTTAGAGGAATAACATTGGCCTACTAAAATAACACTAAAGCATCATAACTAAATTAAATAAGATTTTTGTTTTTGTTTACCGTCCACCAATTTGTCGATGCGTGGTGTAGATTTGGTAACAGCGCAACTAAAGTAATTTTCGGGCATACCTATAATAAGGATAAGGTTTATCTAGCATCCTTCTCGCCATGTGAGCCTCGTAAGTGGTGTCATAAAAAGCCTAGAAATGCAACAAGTCTGCAGGATGGGAATCATAATAAAGAATATCGGCTTGGTGTAAATGGTCATTGTAGACATAAAACACCATGAATCACACAAACAACAACATAAGATTGTATGTGTTTACCAGTTTTACTGTGAATAAAGAATATAATAATAATAAAATTCGATTTTTTGACTTGATATTCATGATGACTGATAGGCGAGTATCCCTGCTCGCATTACCACGTGCAAGGAAAAAAAGCAGCGCGAAGCAGAATGGAAACGTATAGCGTTCATTCCATCAATCCTGGGAGATCATCAATTTGATATTGTTTGTGAACAAAACGAGACATAAAAAGTTGCGAATCGAGGTTTTTGTGAAAAAATCGGAAGCTATATACTCATGTATAATCTGATAAACCATCGTGTGCCACAAGAGGTACGCGTGCAACTATAAGGGTACGCATAAACCACAGGCGGGAAATATACCTGCTCTACATCAGTGTTTTTCAACCGGTGTGCAGTGTAAGATCTCTATGAAAGTACCCCATGTTACTGTCGTGGCGTTGAGATGCCCACGCGAAGTCTTGTCCATCGAAACTGCGTAATGAATTAAATCTGAAAATACTCTAGAGAGAAAGTTCCTTCTCATCGTGAC
This sequence comes from Botryllus schlosseri, assembly GCA_000444245.1. Taxonomy (NCBI): domain Eukaryota; kingdom Metazoa; phylum Chordata; class Ascidiacea; order Stolidobranchia; family Styelidae; genus Botryllus; species Botryllus schlosseri. The sequence goes on along the minus strand of ATSW01016343.1, from coordinate 2,032 downwards.
CACGAAGGGACGATTCGTGAAATTTAATAACTTTGATTGCATCAATCACTCGACAGAGTCGATACCGATCCTTATCTACAGGCTCATTGTGCCGGCAGACAGATAAGAAATACCTTCGTGGATATGGTTCATGATATTCACTGTACCTAACAATTTGTGTTCAACTGCACTATCCATGTGCATGTGTACTTGGAAAATGTAATGTGCCAGAATCGTTGCTTGTGCTACTGGCGTTGTCAAATCAAAGATAGGAAAGTTCAAGACAGCGTCCTTATCCTTGATATACGTCAGTCATCTATTTTTATCGAAATTGACGAGAGAAAAGATACTCGATATATTTAAAAATATGTGAATAACTATTTACAGAATTTGCTAATAATAACTTGAAGATTCGGGAGATTATGTAATGTGTATAGCGAAGTTAGAAAGGTCTACTATACGTACGTATACGCAGACAGATACAAAGACGATGTAAGTTCAGATATAAACAGCATTGTTATATCATAGGTATACGAGAAAAAGTGAACTAGGTAAGGCAAATCAAGAGTTGCATTTTTTGTGCTCACTTATTTCACGTAGTAAGGTAAATAAAAAAATATCTAAATGGTTAACTTCCTTTATGGTGAGCGACTTTGAGAGAATACATAAGGAACGCTAGTTTTGAGCGTCACTGGATCATAACATTCCCGGCTTGACATTTATAAGCAAAAACGAGCAAAATATCGCGAGTTTCGCTGCAAATTCGCTATTTTAATTGTGTGTATGAATAACAAATTGAAGAGCTTATTGGAGCTACAGAACTTCAATATGCAATTGAAAAGTATATTCACATCGCAATGAACCAGAATATTTTCGTCTGTTAATTCTGTTACATCACCGAATTAACAGTTGCACCAGTTGCCCTAATTGCACCAATATCTCATGTATTCAATATTGGTTGAAATCGGTCAAGACTCAGATTAGCGTATACGATGATTATAAAATTTCACCGATTGCAATAATGAATTGGAACGATTGTATTCCGATTATTAAAAAGCTTCGCAAAACTACGAACGGGCCAATCGCAAATTATACTTCAGTGTAATTATTACCTATGTAATTTCATCAAGATCACTCGGTGATAAAGACATCGGTATTCCAAAGCTTGCTGAAGGGCAGGAAAATGACACATTGGTCGACAACGCGTGCGAAACGTGCAAAATATCCACTTAAAACAAACGAACCATCAATGCGGCTTGATATGTTGTGGAGCTTCGCAATCGTGAGCTGACCTCTATATCACGTGATTTCACCAAATGACAATATATGCCATTCCTTTGCTTTTGTTCAAGCCGCCACGAGAATTGGTAGCAAACTATAGATTTTCTACCCACTGGATATCCATCGACATTCGTCATGATTTATGTAGTCAATCAGTATAAAATAAAACTATGAATATGTATATTCCTTTAATTACTATTTGAAAAATATTTAGCCCACAAAGTTGCTTTTCAGTGACTGTATTGATGTATTCAAACAAAACTGTACGCTGTACCTATTCCAGTTCCAGTTCCTATTGCCATGGCAAATATTTTGGGTGGAAGGATACATATGGTGCAGTGGTATATGAAACGTCGTCGAATCCTTTTTTGCCTAAATACAATTTTTAATTTCCTATATACTTTCTATAATAAACCAGAGCTTGTAATTTTAGCTTGGCATTTTTACGCATTTTACTCCCCTTGGTGACTTCTGAATTTGAAACCTTCAGTGAAACATCTATTACGCAAACCGTTACACTTCAAGCCGTCTATTTATCTGATGATGTAATAAATAATTATTGATTGTGAGATAGGCCAACCCAACATATTAGCAAATCATATACTCGTGGCAGGCATATGCACAATGCAGTTATGCACTGATCGTTTGTACTGTGTATGAGTCGGTGTATATGACGCAAAAAATCAAGGCTAAAATATACAACGTTCTATTCCTATCCCGCACGCAAGTAGAGTAATTTATGATGTTTTAGAGGTTTCACTATATAAACAAT
>ATSW01016342.1:0-10084 GCA_000444245.1 Botryllus schlosseri | reverse complement strand
CGACTCAGTACATTGCCTGTACATCATGATAAAACTTTAACCATATAAAATAATTATAATGCCATGCCAAAGTACTACTTGTCATATTTGAAAACAAGTGACTCAAGTGAACTATAGCGCGTGTCGAGACCCACCTATTTAGAAGAATTATGGGATGTAGCATGACATAATAGTATACCAAGGCAACTGCACGCCAAATTGGACATGTAAAAATAAATCCAGAAAGCTGTCGGCTGACATTAGTAATAAGCCAGCACACCACGTCAAGGTTTCAGCCAGGTGCTGGATTGTGGATTGGGCCCATCTTTTTTCTACCTAGAAGATTTTGTTGCATGATTAGGCATAGAGCAAAATGTGCGGCAACGTGGTACAACACCAGTAATATCACAGGAACACATCAGCACTGGTAGCCTATAACCTGTGAAGAGCTAGTTCCACGATCAGTAAGAATATAGCTTTCAATACAACATCCATTGTAATATAATATTTTTTGCACTCGAAGAATTTTCGGGTGCCACTTTTCAAGAGTTAACGGCACACCAAAGGGATTTAAACAGATTTAAAAGGCAAAGTATGATGCAACAATCAAAATCACAAACCATGACATTCACATTGTAACAATGGCAACAACAACAAACTTTGAAGTATACGGACATACGGTACTGTAGTAGCAGCGCAATTTGTAAATAAACAGTTACACACACGAAACAACGCGCACTAATGAGAAATTTGTAAGTTATAGAGAAAATCTTTTTGTTTGTAAGAACTTGCCTGGTTGGATTAAACCTAAAATGCCACAAATAGCATAGACAAAAGACCACTACAATCAAATACCATATACGTATTTGAAAGCACTGTTACATCATTTAAGTCATAAGGCATTATAGTTGTTGCAAAAACAGCATCATCCTCAATTTGTGCAGAACATTCCTGAGCTGACATTGATGGTTAAAATATTTGTGTAGCAGTTCAAAATTTGCATTGTTATTTCTTTCTGAATCTGAACTACATCCTTTTCTGAGATCCTGACTTACATTTAGCATGTACTCGCGGCATTGTAGCAGATGCTTGACTAGGGTACGGTAATTAGGAGATACTGATGCTACAAATTACAACATAACTTTTAAATGAGTGATACCAGACTCATCGTAGCTAGGTAATGAAATGTACGGTTGTCAACTGACGAGTGCACCTTACTTAATATGCTGTTTACCGAGTCATATTTATATTGAACTGGTAGCCCATTTGAAGAATGTAATGGTCAAAATTGTCTTATGCAACACCTGATCTTAGGGCAAATTTTGGTTGCAGTCAAATCCGTGGAAAGTTGCATTTATTTTTCACCAAAGTTACACTAAAAAGGTACATTTATGGATAAGTTCCTTGAAATTATTAAGGTATGAGATACTCGAATCGATGCGTATCCAAGGCACTGTCGCAATCAATGGCCTGAAAAAATTGACCCAGTGGTAATATAATTTACGGCGGTCTAGCCTGAATGTACGTCAAATCTGAAATGACCTCAAATTCAAACGACAGTGAAATAATCAAGCGATCTATTTACATGTAGTAGGCCTACCAAATATTTCAAGTAAAAAGTGAGTTGCATGAAAAATCGAAAAGCTGCAAAAATTGCTTGAAGAAAAGTTGCAATTTAAGATTCCTGCAACCAGCTTAAAACACCATACTACATAACTTTTGAGTATTTAGGAAGCTGCCGGACAAGAAATGGATTTCCATTCAGAAAAGGCCTAATTCACAACAAATATGTTGAGTCATGAGAATGGCACCTAGTAAACAACAATATATAGGCTATACTAGCCTACATGCTTTCATTGGCTTTTCAAATGACTATTTCCTTTGATATTTTGGATATTCAGGCTCAGTGTGGACTCGCTTCATTAGAAATTAACATATCATATGAAAGCTGGCATCAAGAGCTAGCAAGTAGAATCTCACACAAACATATACTGGAAAATTTTGATGCACTGAAATATACACTGCTGCCACTAGGAAGTAAATATTCTGTAATAATTCATTCCATGTTATAATATGACCTCATTGACATAAAATCGGAATAAGCTCTTTTAACAAGCACAGAAATTCAATTATCCGTTTATAGTACCATATTCTACATCGGTAGGCCTGCATGTATTTTCACGGTTATTCGCAAAATGATAACTAAAATTCGCATAAATGTGGCAGGGGGGCCCCTCATGAACTCAAAGTAAGCTATTTTAGCGGGTGCAGATATTTAATGATTGACTGAGTGTTTACGGTACCATATTCGACATCGGTACATATATTTTCACGGTTATTCGCAAAATGATTACGAAAATTCGCATAAATGTAGGGGGGGGGGCTCATAAAATCAAAGTAAGCTATTTAGCGGGTGCAGAAATTTAATGATCGACTACTGTTTACAGTACCAGATGCTACATGGGTACACATATTTTCACGGTTATTCGTAAAATGATTACATTCGCATAAATGTAGGAGGGGGCCCTTTAGCTAATGTCGAAATGGATAGAGATCCTAAAATCAAAGTGAGCTCTTGCAACTAGTGCAGAAATTTAATGATCGACAACTGCTTACGGTACAATATTCCACATTGGTGCATGGATTTTTGTGGTTATTCATAAAATGATAACTAAAAAATGTGGATTGATGATCCCTCTTTACGGTACAATACCAAGATTCTTTATGGATACAAGGATTCCGCGGTTATTCGGAAAATGGTAATACTTGAAAAAAAGCGCGTGAACCGGAGAAATAGTTGAAAAAAGCACGTAAACTGAGGAGGGGGGGCCTCGAAAGCGCGCAAATCAACCAGGGGGGGCCCTAGGCGACCGCCTACCTCGCCTACCCCAAAAGCCACCACTGGTCACGTGCCATTCCCCGTTTATGAAGCGTCGAGTCAAGTCAAGTCAAGTCATTTTTGTAAAGTGAATCGAGTCAAGTCAAGTCATACGGAAAAGTTGAATCGAGTCGTACTCGAGTCAAGTCATGACTAGAGTCATCCCAACACTGCTATGTTCGTATTGCCACTGAGACAGTTCAAGTAAGAGTAATATTTCGAAAAGTCGTGTCTAAGTAACAATTTTTTACCATACAGCATCTACTGGTCGTTTTCCAATAACATGAATAGGCAATGTGTCATCATGCAGATGTTTCACCGCATGCTTGCGTTTGAAAACGATCTGAGAGTGAAGTTTGGTGAGTAATTTCCGGATTTTCGAGTAATTATTTTTTTCAACTCTGAAACTGATAAGTGGCACTTAAATATCCAAAATGTACTAGCGGCCGCGTGTTTGAGACTAATGAATTATAGCAACATAAACCCAAGCTCTCGGCACCTTCCGCATATGTTATTTTCCTGCTTTTGACGGTCCATGATAGCGTATTTATGACTGCTTTTCAAAACTACTTACTTAATCGAGTAGTTTTCAGAGACAATAAATTCTACTTCTACTTGTAGCAGTTTTTTACTGCTTTAGAAATCACTACTTCTACTCGCACTTGAGTAGAGTTCGGCGCGACTACTTCTACTTCTACTGGAGTAGCCTATTGACTACTTTGACCCTCTCTGCTGGTTTGGAGCTTCAAATGTATCGGAACTATGGCGCACTTTCAATGCTCACAGCTCAGAAAACCGAGTGACCGTACTTCTATGACATGTTACAGTTTTATCAGCGTTTTTCAAAACTTTCCTTTTATATTTTTATAGTATAAAGTAAATTGGTTTTTCATTCGTGGTAACACATAAGCGTTTCTATGGCCCCTTAAATGCAGAATTAAACAACCCTGAGTGTCTTCTGAGCGTCAAGCCTAGGGTTGCCAGTTGCCATACGTCCGGAGTTTCCCAGACATGTCCAGAATTTCACTGTTTAAAATGCGTCCGGGAGGGAATGCTAAAATATGCCCAAATATCCGGAATTTTGAAGGCTTGAAGGGGGAGGGGTGAAAATTCCTTAAAAATCAACATAAACAATGTCATATTTTGAGGACGATTTGTGCTACTTCAAATTAGTGCCACGTATTTTAATTTCAATTTTGGTACCCCTGTCTTCGCAAAAAAGAATAAAGAATAAGGTAAACTTACTATAATTTATGCATGACATATGGTACGGTTTTATCTTTATAAATTTGTTATTATAAAGTAATTTGGTCTTCATTCGCGGTAACACAATAAGCGTTTCTATGTCCCAATAAACCTGGTGGGTCATGGTGCTTCCCATTTGACATATTCAAAATTCTTGAAATGCAGAATTATGCTACACATCTCTGAGCGTCCTCTGAGCGTCAAGACTTCAGAATTTTCAGCACGCAAACCTTGTATAAGCTTTTAATAACGACGCAATTTCAGGTATAAATAGCAGGGACTTCCAGAGTGCAGCACTCGCGGAACCGCGTAGCTTCTATCACGGGAATGAAAGTAAAAGCTACTCTAGTAATGTACGAAGGAATGTCTTATTGGGTAATTCTTCCATAACAGGAAGATGCGATGTTTTATTCGGCGACAAATGCTATGTGTTGATCGTGGGACGAATGACTCGTGGACAAGCTGATACGGCTTGCAAAGCGGCGAAAGGAAAATTGGCTAATATCTACAGCGAAGAGCACTTTGACCTAATTCGAGCACTGCTTCGATCAAGAATACCGACGAACTCAAACTACATTAATGCGTGGCTTGGGATGACAATAGACTTATCGGTAAAGCAGAATGTTTGTCTCCCATTTATCCCGGAATCACTTAAACACGTGCAGTTGTGCACGTTCCTAATGACATGTTGGATGAGTCGATTTTTGAAGTCAACAAGGACCTTTAATCACTTTATTCCAAGACGCTAACTTTGCTGGATAGCTTTAGCTCACAGCATGTATTCGTGTGATGTCATGTCTGGGATCATGACCAGTATTTTTAAAGTCTGCAGGGTTAGGTCCGAGTCATGAGAGAGCGACAATCTCATCGTGGTGATTTGACGACATGGTTACGTTGAAGTGTGCATTTTTTCTAAATTGTCTAGGCGGTAAAATCTGTACCTCTGAAAAGGGATTTGAGCAGGCTCATCAAGTATCCGGGTATAGGTATAGCCTCGCGACCTCGACCTACCTGCCACCATCCACCGATATGACAGCACCAAGTTAGCCATTATACGAGTATTAGTCACAAACTAATAGTACGTGCATATAGGCCTATAGCATATACCATTCCAATGGAATAGTCCGAAACTGCTATGTTGTCATCTTGTTCGCAAGAAAGATGCTCGTTTGAGGGTCCCCACTACAATAAAACCCTCCTCAAAGATTCGTCGATGAAAATTCGAACGAATGAATTGATTTACGCGAATATGTTGGAGTTAGGAAAATTGTTACCAAGTTATTAACGTCGTTAACGAAAAATGCGGCATAAAGCATCTAGTCGTGATACTTGCGGAGAGATGCAATTTTTAATGGGCTTCATGTTTATGATCTCGATGAACAAAATGAGATATTATGTACGTCCTTAACTTACCTGACTAACTGGCTAACTTGATGAAACTTTTTGCATCCTGCGAAACTTCTCATTCAGTGGATGGGGGATATCTACGTTTGTTTTGTCGGCGCAACTTTCTAACGAATTCCACCAATTGATGGTGATTAATTGTAAGATTGAAAAAAAAATACAGGCCTGCTTCTCTGTAGAATTGAGCGAAGACGATGCAGATTCGCTAAAAACTGATAATTTTGCATGTGATGTTTTCAGACTCGAAGAGTGAAACTGTCAAACGGAGATTGGGCTCCTTATAGCAAATGGTATCCTTATCGACCGCACGAGGAGCCGAGACCATATGTCGGAATGAGATGCTATCACTTGAATGATCACCATCAAGGATATATTGACAATTGGGCATCTGCTCAATTTTGGGGGGCTGTATGCGAAGCATAAGTTCCTTGGATGCAATAAAACGAAGCAGAATGTCCGATTAAATTTAGTTGTTGGAGTTGTATATCTTCTGGCAATGCTGTTATATATACGTACTAAAATTGATTGTTCGGGCATAGTATATATTGTAATTTTTCAGAAATAAAGAAAACTAACAAATCGAAGCGAAACTGCGATTTTGAATTTGCAAAGTATTCCAGGTTCAGCGACATGTATATATATGACATGTATAGTATTATGGAAATTCTTTTCGTCCGGGTTAACTAATTGCGTCGAGAAGGCAGTTTGACAGTTTATCTTCGATTCCCAGTCGCATTTCGATTAGTATACGTGCAACGATGCCTAATAACTTCACCTTAACACATTAAAAGCACTTCTACGATGGTGAATCCAAAACGAGTTGGCTATCACTGCTCACTACCACTCGCAATGTCACTCAGTTCATCAAACGAGAAGCTGCACCATTCTGTCGAGAATAAACAATCTGAGAGATACGAGGATGATCAGGGCTTTATTGCAGTACAAATTACTGGAAATAAAGAGGTGCATATAGACCAGTGATCCAAACCCTTTTGAGTTTGAGGAACCTTCAGAAATCCAAATTACCCCAAAATGTAGTTACGATAAATGTATGCAACGCAAACGCGAATATTGAAAATGTGTCGTTATTAGACGCGTTACGCGTGGCTCTAATTGAAGTCTCCGCAAGGCGAAGTTTCGTTGAAAATACTAATTTCATTTAGATTGTGCGTTTTCTTTTTAGAGAAATGTTACCTCACTGGTTTCCAGCCTCTTTTATACTGATGAATGTCGCTAAATCGAAATTTAAAAGTATTTTTAGCTTTCATATGTATCTGGTCTTTAACGTGTTCTAGACCAGTGGTTCTCAACCGCCGGTCCGCGGACCGGTGCCGGTCCGCGACGACATTCCTGCCGGTCCGCCAGGTATATTACAATTTTATACCCTAATTTCAAGATGCAATGTTGAAGGCTTGTCCATTGATAAAATATATAAAACATATAATTTTAAACTGATTCAGAACTTCATGAGGTAACATTAGGGCTGGAAACATGTTCGATTGGACTTGAAGTTCAAGACGTGTCATTTGACGACATGCGAGCCGACCAGTACAGAACAGATACGAGCTGACTCATCGCTAAACAACACAGTTTGCGCGATCATTCGTTTTCGATTCTTTCGTTTTGGTAAGGCCCGTAACTGGGGCACCCCAAACCGCCCAATTAGGGAGGGGCCGAGCTTGAAAGGGGTCTAAAGTTATTTTGCAAATGAACATAAATCATAACGTATTTTTTGAAACTTTTACCAACATTTTTCAATTTTTTTTTGCGCTTTGCGCGATTTAGTGTAACGAAATGTCATGCTTATTAGGTGCCCTTCTCCAAGAAATACACATGATTTATAGAAATAGGCATGTCCGCGTCAGCCACTACCGCCCCACGACGTACCAACACATAATGGCGTTTAGGCTAACATGGGGCTCAGGAAGGTGTGCAAAAAATTCGGCAACGAGAAAGCCGGATTCAGTCATGAATGATCGAAATTTTTCGCCCTTGGCGCGATTAAGCAACATAAACTCTCCGCTTAAACTGAGTAGAATACATGTGCCCACAAGTACAGGTGAAAACATCCACCCAACTGTGGGGTCTGGGGGCTAATACCCCGGAAGTTTGGCTTATCGCCCTGTGGGGGCCCAAGACCAACGTTTTTTTGGGTAGGCTGAGAGGTGCTTTTGGTCCGGATTTGCGGATGACTGGTATAGCTGCTGTAAGGTCTTCTCGTGCGGCGCATTGTATTCGTAGTTGCCAGAGTAGCATGCGTCTGGTGGTAGTGGGCAATGAGCAAGGTGGCACGAAAAGGTGCATGGTTCGACTCCGAAACGCTTCTTCTCTCAATATTGTCAAAGAGAAGAATATTATTCGAGTTGGCGTGATCGGTTAAACCCACGGCCTTCGGCGCGAAAGACTGTAAACGATTCTAGGCGGGAGCACGTTTGAACAAGGCAATTTTACCTCGACTCAGCAGACTCACTACCATCAAATCACATGGATGCCATCATAAAGATAACGATCAAAACCCTCTAAATGTCACTCTATGGCACCATATAATTGCATGATACGGTTGCATACTTTACATTTTGGCTTCATTTCAATTTTTGGAAGTCCACCGGTCCGCCAGACATTTTTTGAAATTTTACCGGTCCGCGAGGGGAAAAAGGTTGAGAACCACTGTTCTAGACTACGTTGCCACAGTTTCGTACAACACTGGTAGCGATGTGACGTGCGCAAAGTCCATAGTAGACCATGGAATTTATCACGACACCACGCAGAAAAATCAATTTAAAATTTCTATCAACGTATTGATGTAGGGTAGGCTATTTGATGTTTCATTTCTCCAACCACCAATGGAAAAGCACTCAATTGTTTCTCTCTCAGAATCTATCTAGCCGTTTCGAAAGAGTTTAGTTTTATGAGTAGCTCTTTAATAGATCTACTTCAAATCTTGATTGCATGTTCCAATATTAATCACATGTCAGTGGCCGCAAATATTGACGGACTCTTGAAAATGTCAAGAGCAGAGATGCTGCTGCCTTCCAATTATTTCGCAAATTTTAGCAGAAAACCATTGAGTTAATACTGCCGATACCTGAAAAGTAATCCTTATCTAATACTGACTATGCTGGAACGATATTACCGTGTCGTGTTTGTGAATAGTCAATATTTTATGTTGTCGCTGTGCACAATTGCACATACATTATACTCAAGTGGCATATATATTGAATCATCCCCACGCGCATGTCTAACATACTCATCGCTCACGAGTACCCTTGGCCCAAGGGGATATTCCTTTTCCTGGTAAGGAGCATTGTCACCGATTTAGTTTTTAAGAAAGAGAAGTCAACCTGTTGCACAGCTCTTGAATGCATCAAAAACCATTTGAATGTGTCGTTTTTTTTAAAATTCATGGTGTTTGGACAACCATGGTCATTTACACCATGTAGATAAATTCTCATTATCATATCTGATCTGCATGCCGACTTTTAAAACGTCCTACTTCCAGGCTTTGATACGACTCCGCTTACGCGAACCAGATCGCGAGAGAAAGCCTAAATAAATCTCCAACGCTAATTTGGGAATTCTGGGGTGAATGGGTGCTATTCTTGATATGATGGAAAGATCGCTATCCCATTTTGCATAATCTTCAGCTCAGACAACGAGAGTGCCGTATATAAGTGGACGGACACCCTGTATCATTGGGGTGAAAAGTAGTGCACTCAATATCCTGCCCTGTGATGCGTCATTTTATAGGCTCCCACACCAAATGATTTCTAATGCGAAGTATGTATAGTCTCTATAGACGAGAAACATTTGAGGCACCCCGACATTTGACCTTTGATACCCAATTGCGATTGTTTGGACAGCAAGCCGTGACATGTCGGGCAAACCTAAATTATTTCGTAAATCAACATCCGATCGAACAAAACAAAAATCCAGTGCAGTTGGCCTTATATTACCAATGACAGTGGTGCAATCCAGCCTTGTACATTATGCTCGAAAACGAAGAAGATTAATATTCCAGCTTTATTTGAACCCGAAAAATATTACTCATAATATTGATATAGATCTTAATTATAGTCCCATGGTCATTGGTCATTCGGTACAGTTCAAATAGTCACGTACGAATCCTAAAATTCGACTCGTCTTCAACCTCCTCCCTATCATATTCGCAATACACGGCCGTTAAAATATGGTGGCACTGTCCAACAAAATTTATTAAAAGTTGCGGTAAAGGAAAAAGGTTAAAACACTACTCGAGATAATGGCAATTCGTAGAAGTGGTTCCAGGAATTCTAGGCGACATTGGGGATGCTCAAAGGTGCCGCGAGAAATGTTTAAATAAATTTGTTTCCAAGGAGATGACGTTAGGGATCGTGATTGTTGGATCAATGATTCCTGACTTCTCGGCTTTGCGACGTAAGGTTTGTTAGCTCCTCACTAGGGCGATTAACGTTTGACCTAAAACACAGAAGATCGTGCCCGAAAGCTGAAACTTGGACATTTTTGACATTAAAAAACTTAATTTTGACATAATTTTCCCCTCAGTATTTAAATTAGGCATCGTTGGATATAATATCAGAA